>VDFB02122302.1:0-29109 GCA_007258455.2 Sequoia sempervirens | reverse complement strand
TTGAGATCAGATAATGGTGGTGAGTATTGTTCTAGGGAATTTGATGATTATTATAAGCATGTAAGAATAGTGAGACATAAAACTACTCCATATACACCTCAACAAAATGGAGTAGCAGAAATGATGAACTGAACCTTAATGTAAAGAGCTAGGAGTATGTTAAGTAGTGCTAAGCTAGATCGGTCCCTTTGGGCTAAGGCTATTTGTACTTGTTATTTAATCAATAGATCCCCTAGTTCATCTATTGAAGATAAACTCCTTATGAAATGTGGTTAGGTAAGAAACCTAGTGTTGCACATTTAAGGATCTTTGGTTGTGAGGCTTTTGTTCACGTGCCTCAAGAAAAGCGATCTAAATTGGATCCTAAAGCACAGAAATGCATACTCATAGGTTATGGTGAAAATGTAAAAGGATACAAGCTTTGGAATCCACTAACTCAAAAAAATTCTTTATCTAGAGATGTGATTTTCAGGGAATTTAGAGCTTATTCGGGAGAAGAACAAACAAAGGAGAAGGATACTTCTCGAACAATGCATTTTGAGATAAATAATGAGAAGCAACAAGATGCACATGTTGAAGAAAAATTGGATGGATTGGATGAGGAGAGTTCAGAGAGTTCTTATGAGATAGATGCTCAAGATGAGCATATTGAGGAACAAGTAGAAACCCCTTTGAGAAGATCCACAAGACAACATAATCGCATTGATAGGCATAGCCCACCTAATTTCTGTTGCATTTTTCTTTAATGAGTACTAATGATGAACCTAGTTTCACAGTAGCTTTGTCCTTAGATGAGAACAGTTTTGGTCACAAGCTGCATGAGGAAATGAATCCTTGGATACTTGTGACACATGGGATCTTGAGATTTTTCCCAAAGGAAGAAAGGCCATTGGTTGTAAATGGATCTTTAAAAAGAAAATTGGAGAAGATGGTAATCTCAAAGGTACAAGGCTAGATTAGTAGCCAAGGGCTACTCCCAAAGAGAGGGAGTTGACTTTAATGAAATATTATCTCCTGTTGATAAATTAACTTCTATTAGATTCTTTTTATCTATTGATGTTGCTTATGAGTTTGAGATAGAGAAAATGGATGTGAAAAACTTTTGCATGGGAATCTTGATGAGGAGATTTATATGAAGCAACCTGAAGGTTTTGCTATAAAAGGAAAAGAAGAATTTGGTTTGTAGGTTAAAGAGATCTTTATATGGATTGAAACAGTCACCTAGAATGTGGTACTAGAAGTTTGATGCTTTTACATTGAAAATTGGTTATGTTAGGAGTGAGGAAGATCATTGTGTTTACATAAAATTTATTAATGATCAACTTTTAATTATTATCTTGTATGTTGATGACATGTTGTTTATTGGTAATAGCAAGGTAATGATCAGATAATTGAAAGCACAACTCTCAAGCACATTTGAGATGAAAGATCTAGGGGCTGCAAAATATATCCTCGGTATGGAGATCAGTAGAGATAGAGGTAACAGAAAGCTTTGCTTAAGTCAGAGTAATTATGTTGATACTATTTTGAAATGGTTTCTATCACGCGGTGATAATAAACTCAAGTTAATATTCCTTTTACCGGTCGCACAAAGTTAAGTCCTAAATCTGATTTTAATTTGGAGGAAATGTTTGAAATTCCATATGCTAGCAATTGGTAGTTTAATGTATGCAATGGTTTGTATAAGACCGCTATAGCCTAAGCAAAGGAGTTCTTAGTAGGTTTATGTCTAAACTTGCAAAGAACATTGGACTTATGTTAAGAGGGTGTTTAAATATTACTGGGGACTTTGATTACTGTTTGGTTTATCATTGTTCTAATTACATTGATATTATGCATAGATCTTTGGACATACATGGTTTTGTTGATTCAGATTGGGCAAGAGATTTGGACAATCGGAGGTCGACAAGTGGTTATGTGTTTACTTTGTTTGGAGTTGCGTTAGTTGGATGAGTAAGAGACAGCCCACAATTTCTTTGTCTACCATAGAAGTAGAGTACATGGATGCTACACATGCCTCTAAAGAGTCAGTTTGGTTATAGAGACTTGGGAAAGGTATTAATTTTAATTGCAAGCAAGTTAGACTTGAACGTGATAGTCAGAGTGCTATTTGTTTATCCAAAAATCCTATGTATCATGCTCGTACTAAGCATGTTGATGTTCAATATCAATTTGTGCGAGAAATGGTTGAAAGTGGAAAGGTATTGATTTAGAAAGTTGACACTTTGATCAATGCTACATATTATCTTATGCAACCAGTTCCTATAGATAAGTTCTCATAGTGTAGGAAGGCCATTGGGCTTGAGTCCTGTACTTGATTTATAATTATTATTCCTTGTTTAGAATAATTTCAATGTATAATGTCAAGTGGGGGAATGTTGGAAATAGGATGCCATTTAATTGCATTCCTAAACATTATTTATTTCATGTATCTCCTAAGTCCTTGGAAAGTGTTCCCCAACACTAGGATTAGAAAGAGATTAATATTTGATGAAATAATCATGTTAATTGACATTTGTAATTAATTCTAAATGTTAGGAACATGTGAATTGTGAGGGAATCCAATATGAGTTCCTAAATAATAGGGGCACATGGGGCACCCACATGGAAGGTGACACTCACCTTAAGTTAACTGTTTGGAGTAAAAGATAACACTTATGAATGCATATAAAGATCATAGGAGTTAGGTTTTGATGTTTACATGCATGAAGTTTAGTTCAGTTTAGCTAGCTTAGTCTGGCCTAATTCAAAATCAATTCTACTTTAGCTCAATTCAGCTCACCCGCCAGCTTATCTTCAATTAGTTTTAGTTGAATTCTAGTTGACTTCAGTTAACTTGGAATGCATGACTAATTACTTGAGTTGAATGACAAATAACAAGTGACTACCTTCGGTTAACAAGGGATGATCATTCTTGCATGAATGGTGGAGAGAAATGTTTCAATTAACAAAAAATGACTTGGACCCACCTTGGGTGCCCGCTGGCTTCTTGAATAACTCCCTTTGCATGCTAACTCTAGAAGGCCGAAAGGGCAAATACCTTGGGCCACTTGAGGATACAAAAGCTCAAAAGATATTTACAGAATAAAGGTTGAGCTACTACTTCAGTTTGGGACGCAATGGATAAAGATGATGATTTGACATTGTTCTTCACGACATAACTTTACTTGCAAGAGATAGGTGTACCTTTTGTGAGATAGGGATTGAGCATTGTAATTGTAACTCTTTTGGAGTTTACAAAGTTGTTCATTGCCTATTTATCTCAAGCAAGTTGAAGAGAGTTATTATTTGTTTTATTGTAGGTTGTGAAGAAGATTTGGTGAAGGCAAAAGAAGCATTCTCAAGCAAGAATTGGAGTTATTGTAATCTACTTTTGATATTAAATAATACATTGATTCTTGGTGGAGTTTTTTCCCGAAAGGGTTTCTCTATGGTATATGCTGTGTATCTTCTAATATCCTATCTAATTCTTCTACAACTTCTGTCTTCATTCTACAAATGGTAAAATGGATTAATTAGATAATCACCCACAAAGAATTTGTAACAAAGAATACATATTTAGATCAGCAATCTTAAAGTTTTACAGAGTATTAAGCTAAGAAAACACCTCAATTTTCAACACTTTTGGGGGTAGAATTTGTAAGTCTTAAGCTTTTCATTTTTGTAATCTATATCTCGTAATTCTGTATAAGTTTCTGTTAAATTATAGTTTTATCATTCTTTCTCTTAATAACTTGACATTTTAATTAATCAAGTTATTGCATTATCCATTATCCTCCATTTTATACTTTGTCACTTGATCTTGTACTTTGAGGTAATCAAGGGCTATTCACTCCATGTAGAATCTTCTTTGTCCTAGAGACTCGGGAGTGGTGAATCCCCTCCTTTACAACATGAAAATTAGTTTATAGGGAAACAACTAAAGAATATTCTATATTAGCATGATCACGTCATGGGTGCCATTTGTTCCATTATATGAAATAGTTTCCTGAAGAACTGTGAGAGTCATGCGAATGACCACTTATTTATGGAGGTGCTTCTATCAAACATAGTTAACATTTTCTAAGTAAAAATAGAATGAAGATATTTTTAGTACAAGTTTCATCTAAAATAAATAAAAGTGAGAGGCTCTTGTGTCCATTAAAGGGTATAATTCCATAAGGAATATTGATGGAATTAGTGAGATATTCCTTGTTGAGGTATTAAAGAATAATTTTATAATAAAGAAAGAAACAAAGGAATTTAGAAAGACAATCATCACAAGCATAATATGAAAATTTTGGAAGTTCATGGATGGGAACATGTCATAGCTAAGAGAAGATCAAAGAATTTTTTGTCACTTAGAAGTGCACCCTAGCTGAGTTGTAAAACTCAGTCTACTAGTGAAACATGGGAACTTTTCCATGTTGTGAGTCACCTTTAATAGAAAAGAACCTTTAGAGAGGGATAGTTCCCATTGGTTTTATCACCTAAACTAAACTATCTATTGTCGTTGCTGAGAAAAGAGTGAAGGAAAAAACATAAAGATGAACTTGAAATGACTGGGAAGGTGATGCACCAAACTGAAATAACCTATGTTTGATGTTATTTGACACATAATCTTCAACAAAAATCTATTTTTACTGCACAAAATTTGATTTTCTACCCTATGCTAAGTGTTTTGCAAGGAGGACACCTACTCACCGTTTAGAAGGAAAAATGAAAGTTTTCATAATTTAAGTAGTTGTGTACGTGTTTTGCACAACTTATAGTTTGCATGAAGGTATAATTTTCTACCTATGGTTGTTTGATAGACACACATTTTGAAGGTTTAATAATTGAAGTTCACAAAAAAAGATATGTATCATGCTCATATATACCATAAACAATATATAAAGAAGCAAAAATCTGATAATTTTATTGAAAAGAGGAATTCCTTACATCAAAATAGGTCTAAAATTGTATCTTTTTTTTTGAATTTTTTACAAAAGGTTTTCTTAGTTGTTGTGACTGATAAAATTAGAGTTACAATGTTGTGTTTTCTACTTCTAGAGCTCAAAAACAAGAAAGAACTGATTGAAAATGCTAGTCAAAGGGTCCTATTACCTATATCTCATCCCAAATATAGGAGAGAATATAGGAACTAAATTTGACAAAGTTACAAGGCTTAAAAATAGGATAACCTGCTTTTCACACCCAATAAGTTCTTGTTTGACTTGGTCTCTTCAAAGTTGGTTGGATGACCCCTTCAAGCTCCTTGAATTGTGCTAGTTGGTGATGGGGTCCCTATATCTTTGGAAAGTATTTGAATTGCTTTGAGATTCTTGCAAACCACCTATGATAAGCTCCACATATTGTCCTTGTCACCCTCTTGACCTCAACTGCTCCATAACTACTCTTTACTCTATAAAATTGACTTAATTTCCCTTTGCATGATGATAGGGAATGTTTTAAACTTATTGTAATTGCCTTGGCTAGGCATAGGAAAAGCTCCTTCTCTTCCATTATGAATGTAAGTAACATCATTAATTCTTCTTTAAGTTTTAAAATACCAAAGATCATCCACCTACTGTAATTCATAAAGTTTACCCACATGTGAAGTCAACATAAATTGTCTATTTATTAATTTCAAACTATACTCAATCTTGGACAGTGTTAATGTGAAAAGACTAGAAAGACGCATACAAATCTAATACAACCACTTCAAATATGTAGGGGAAATCCAATTTCTAGAAATCATCTTCTTAGATTATGTCCCATTTCATAAGTTTTAACTTTGTCACTATTTTGTCTTAAGGAACTCACCCTTCTAAAAGCTTTATTATGACATAATAATTCTCCCTCAAATACTATAGGATTTTCTTTAAAATGAAAATTCATTGTCACTTCATTCTATTTTTCATTATATTTGCATTATGCATTATACTAGTAAATAACCTTTGGATTGTCATATGATTTGACCCAATAGTGCTAGCCCTACCTACTACTATACTTTGTCCTCTTAAAATTTAAACCCTACCTCACTCTGTAGTTGATTGACATTGGACAACGTTGTTGTATACTATTTGGGAGCATATTTTATGTCAACAACTAAGTCAACTTTGAGGAAATTCTTTCCATAGAAGGGATTCAACATGCTATCAACAACCAAAGATTTTGCTTCCTCGGTAGCTTCTATAGATCCTTCAAAGATTAGTTCATCACACATCTACAAAAGTAATATCCAACCAAACTCCTTTAGTCTAGAATTCTTAGCTATTTCCAACATGGCACACATAGCCACATCTACTTCATTATATATTTTTGTCTTAATGATAGATCTGCAACTTTTTCTCTCGGTGTTATCATGATTTTCCTGCTCATCAATGGATATTGGTTGTTTTTATGGTTTGTTGTATACATGCCTAATATCATTCTCTCTTAATTAGGCTTTGAGGGAAAAATATATTTATTTTTTAGTTGAGACTCTACTAGGTGAGAGAGAAAACTCCAATCTACTTCTTTCATGTAATGTATTCCCAAGTAGTCCCATCAACACCAATAATACAAGCAAAGAACTTTCTATTTGCATTGATATTGGTCTGACCCAACAAGCCACTATAGACTGCATCAAGATGGTTTATATTTTGATATTTGATTATATTTTATTTTTTCATAGGAGATGACAAACTTGTTCATGAAATAGTATGGTTATTCAAAGGGGATTGACACCTTTCCAAATATTGATCTATCAATAGTTTTATTTCTTGATAAAATTTCTTCAAAATTTCCATTTTCAAGTGTAATGCCAAAATTGTTCAACATCTCATCTCTTAGGGAAAGAAGTGTAGATAACATTACCCAGAAATAAGTTGCAACCTCTTAGCTTCATCCAAAATAACCTCTATTCTTCCCACATGTAAAAATGGAACATCTAATTCAATCTTGTCTCGACCACTAAAAAATTCTTGGGAGACACAAATTATATCTTTAACTTCATTTGTAATAGATTGCATATCTTCCTTGTATAACTTCTGCAAAATACAATTTTGGGATGATGTTGCTAGAGGAAAATCACAAAAGCAAATCAATATTTTTAAGCCTTTAGAACTGGGAGATGTACATATTATACAAGCACCTACGGTCAGTGAACTTCTTTGGTAGATTGAACTAAGGAATCTATTCAAAGATACAAGCTTCAACTTTTAGTAAAATTACACTACAAAGCTTCTAAACTCATTGAAAGAAATTTAATATACTTGCAACACCAAGACCAAAAACTATGAAAGGTATAAATCACTAGCATTTCTTGTAGAGAGGTTTTTGAAAATCCACTACATCATAACCATATTCATCATCAAGGGACAATCATTCCTTCATCAAATTATCACAATTCCTGTTTAAAAATTCTCATACTCTTTGATATCCAACAATAAGTGTTAGTCCTTCACTTTTGAATTTTCTTGATAGGGTGAAGAACTAGAGTAAAAAAAAAATTACACCATGATCTAAAACATGGGACATGATCTTCCAAATCAGTTGCTATTGGAAGTTATTTAGTAAGCTATGAGTTCTATTATAAGTGAATTCCAAATTACCATTTGAAGGATCCTCAACCCATTGTTGACTATAATATTTACATATTTTGTAGAGATCATCCTTGGTGAAACATAACAATGGCCTGACAAGAAGAAAACTATAGTCATCATGTGTACCACTATAGGTATATGAAGTATCTACAAACAATTGACATAAAAAATCCATGCTAGCAAGACCAACCACACCACTATGATGTGAAAGTCTCAAGATAAAATACTCAGCTTGGTCATCAACATGGTGAGTAACAAGTAACACACCTATCTAATAACACATGTATTTGTCCTTCAGGACCTTATACCTAGTATTATGAGCAGATTCCTTCAAATTTCCTTGCTTTGGAGGGTCATTGGGCCATTTGCATTTTAAAATATCATAATGAATGTTGATCTTTGAAACATAGTTTTGAACACAAGTAGCTTCTTTACTACTCTAAAAATGAAGACCATGTGGTCAACTATAAAGCCCTCAAGTCCATTCATATAAGCACCAATCATCACATTTTCACCAATTTTAGTACACTTCCATTGAGAAGCAAGTATACACAATACCATGTTGTCTACACCACCTTATACTCTGATTGCTCAAAAGAAAGAAAATGACATAAACTCCTGTAGCTTGGTGGTTACAAGATTATCCACTTGGTCATTCAAAGATACAGACATAATAATATCTAAAGTTGATACTTATCTTCAAAAGGATCATAATTATTTGTATTCTCATTCCAATACCCAAGTGGTTGTGATTCCAACAAGGTCAATATCTTTGCTATGTCTTTACCAAATTTTAGGTCCCGAAATTTTCCTCCCTCAATATCACCATTGCCACTTTTTTGATATGGTTTTCCTTATGTGTTACACCCCGTCTTGTTATTATTGATTTACTTTTACCTTCATGGGTAAATAGGATGGTAAATTCAATCATGAGTTGATATGCTTGCTAAAATAATGGAATATCGAAATAGGTGCTATGTGAAAGTGTTGATAAATGCTTAATATAGCTTTGAAAGAGTAATATGTTTACATTGATTGCTATATGAATATGCTTAAGTTTATGATGCATATGGATTTATTATGAACATATAACTACCATTTCAAATGTGTTGAGTTGCTTGTAGGGATATGTTCAATCCTCTAGGTGGAGGGGAAGTATCACTCAGGAGAAGATCTTGGTCTGATAACCAATAACGTAACCTCTCTGGGCTTACACACACTCATAGTAGAATGGTTGAGTCTAGATATTATGTTGGGAATCGGTAAGTCATACTTAGTATGTGTGTTTGCATAAGTAAAGGTCTTGATTACTGTTGAATGCATGCTTGGGTGATGTTTACCTATTTAGAACTTATGAGTTCTTCCTTATATTACTATGCTTGATTGTATGGTTAAATGAGTATTTGGGATATATGCATATATGCATATATATACACATATGTCAACATACGTGTACATTGGATATAATGGGATGTCCATACAAGTATGACAACATATGTATAAATATGCATATATGTGTATAAATATGTTATGATGAATACAATCGTAATCGTTTGATTATTGAATGGATTATTGCTTATTTTCTTTAAATGATATGAATATATATGTGATTGGATGTGTATATATGTATACATATATATACATATACACACATGAGAATTAATGCTTATATAGAGGAGTGTGTATATATAGAATATATTATTATTATTATGTGAATGTTAACTTGTTTGTATTCATTTGTATATCAAATGTATACATACTTTATTGGCATGATATATATATATAGATATATGAATATATATATATTTATATATGAATATATGCTTGAGATCAATTAACATATGTAATGCTAGAGGCTGATTTTATTTACATGAACATAGGCCAATTTTATATAACATATACAAAGCATTTAAAGGCCGAATATAATATATATTGGCATTGAGTAAAGATCAAATTATATGCAATGTATAGCGCTGCAATAAAGTTGATATAGCATATACACCTTGGTTGATGCTATGGAATGGCATCTTTGACCTTGTAAACAACAATTTACTTTTGGACTCTTCATCATAAAGTGATGGAATAGTTTCCAACAACAAAGTAAAATGTAAAATGCATGGTAATAGGAAAAAGTTACAACAAGGAAAAGAATTGGTCAAAGCATATTTATGCACCTGAGTGACTCTTCATTCCTCTATTTTATGCTAAGCTTAGACTTAGTCGACCTTGTGCATGTGTTGCATTTTGAATGTAGATTGATTCAATGAATAAAGTTGTACCAAACAATAGGAGAGTAGGTTGCATACTTGGCGCCAAATTTATGAAGTTCTAAATGCTATAGAAGTCTATTTTGGAAACAAATCGATTGTCACCATTTGATCATGTGCAAATTGAAATAGTCTTAAGCTGCTGTCAAAACATAGAGGTCAACTTGTAGCTTCTTGTGCTGAGTAAACTCTTTGATTGCTTCCACCTTTTAGCTGTGGATTATGAGTTAACTTACATGAAGAATGTTGTCAATTTACATGCCTTTTTTGTAGGTTGCGAAGTCTCCTTTTTTTTCTTTATAAATAGAGAGCCAAGCTCTCTCGTTTGGACACACTTCTAATCTGCACTATTCTACAATTGCATTCTACTGTAATTCGTGTGATCCTTGAGTATTTTGTGAGAGTATATTGTCAACTTGTGAGGAGCATATTATCAACTTGTGAGAGAGGTCCTATTGAGGTATTGTTTGAGAGGTCAAAGTGAAGCTAGTAAGCTGTTGTTGGAAAGCTAGGCATCAAATCAGTCAATTGGATAAGCCTATTACATGCATGAGGATATAATATTCCTTTACTTGTCTTTGTTTATGAAATATTGATTCTTAAATGCTTTATTTGATCTACTTGAGATTGCTTGCATTAGGAAAACATAAAATTTGCTTTGGAAAGGAAAAAGAAAGCTGTTTATGTTGTTTTGTGAAAGTGCTTGTAATTACTCCATATTAGGAGGGATTATTTGTCATAGGTATTGTTATACTAGATATGATTAAAAAAGAATAGCTTAAGGTCTATTCATAGTGCGAATCATATCAATGGAACAAAGTGACTAGATACTATTTACTTATGATGTTAGTTGTACATCAACAATTTGGTAGTAATGATAGGATGAGTCATTACTAACCTGTACCTACATGATCACTTGATCATACTTGAATTAAGACCTTGGGTAGAGTTTTACCTACTAGGTTGGGATTTATACTTGACTACTCATCAAAACCTATGGTTGGGAATAGCCTACTTGGTTGAGTTGTTCAATTGGTCTTGATTGGAACATACAGGGTTAGAGTAACCTATATAATTGGACTAGTCATTGGTTGATGACTATATCCTAAGATTAGGATTTATCAAGGTTAAAACTCACCTTTGTGCTTAAGCTAAATCACTTGAGTTTGTGGAATTCTATATGTTTATAATGTAGGTGGGAAATACTTAGAGATTAAGAGCTACCACAAATGATTAGTGGCATTACACTCTTAAATACGAAGTTATAGTATTGACAAGAGTAGACTCTTTGTTTAAACCCTTTTAATTAAGGAGATTACACTCTCAAATGGAATCATCTATTGATATGATTATTCTTTGATTGAGGTCATTCATTGGTAAGGTTATACTCTTGATGAGTATCACTTATTCTGTGATAGTTTACTGAATGGAGTCAGTTAATCTATGATTATGTTGAGGCTTATGTGGCTAAACTCTAGATTATAAAGTTATACTTGGGATTAGATTATATTTTGAAGAGAATAGCTTGTTTATGTAAAGATAAGCTCATATGTTATACCTAGGATAGGAATATCCATTGGAGTGGCAACTAGTGCTTAGGCTTATTGGTAGAGATACTATTGTATTTTGGGACAAAGGGGAGTAGGTTATTTCTGGGGTTAAAAATTACCCATTGGAGGGAATTACCTAAGAAAAGTATATGAATGGTCATAATCCAAACCAAGCTATGGTAGTATATTTGAATGGGATGACTGTCACTCAAAGTAATGGGTGAGAATACTCTGGCCAAAGTAGTGTAAGTAGCTACTGTTTACATTTTCAGTTCACTGTGTTCCTCGTATGCATTCTAGTTCAGGATTTTCATACTTGTAGGGAAGATGAATGTATGATTAGATTCTAGTTTTTAGGACACAACACTAAGCACAAATAGGCATTTGTTATGAGGTTTACCAAATAATCTCTTCATCGAAGGGTAGGGCCATCTAGTCATATGTGATAGATGTGCAGGGGACCACATTTGAGTCCGTGGTTGGTGGAAAAGCGCTTGAGTGATGCTTCTCCTCATCATTCAGTATCTAAGGTTTGCGAATGTTTGTGCCAGTATCATGGACAACTGGAGTGTTTTCTCTAGTGAGCAAGGACATTCAAAATGTATGCACCAATGTGGCGACATCAGGACCAGTTTGTATAATATTGCCAGATGAAGCTCAATAGAGCTATGTTTGTATCATGTACCTATTTTTATGGAAGGATGTAATCATGAAAGATATACTTGAGTTCATTCAAAATGACATCTATGTTATGGAAATATTTATGAAATTATATTGAAATGCAATGTAAGTTTGGAAATAGTATTGTTTCAAATGTGCATGTAATTTACATTATGGAAAGAAAAATTATTTATTGGTATGTTTTGGCATCATGGTTTATTCACTTAAGGTGAAAAATTAGAAAATTTTACTGAGTAGAACACCAGGGTTGTTACATTATAAAAACCTCATTCTTGACTATCCTTTTATCATTTTATGAACTTGTCATGCATTTATTCCTAACCACCTAAGGTTTCTCTAGCTAGGGTTTTGACAAGAGGGTATGATTGTCACATGTAGTGAAGTTTTGGTAGAGGATTTTAAAATTTCCCTTTACTAACATTCAAAGTGAAATAAAGAAAAATAGGTGTAGGGGTTCAAACACATAGGGTTTTATACTAAATTTGGAATATTTCACCAAACTTACTATAAACAGAAAGTGAAATATGGGCTAAATGAACCCATCTATTCTTCTATTTCATTCAAGAAATGAGATCCCTCAAGTTAAAATACACTTTCAACCCTTAGGTGAGTGAATTCTTTGAGGAATCTTACAATTTCCCTTTTTTTTGTTAGGACGGGGGTCTAGGTCAAACAACACTTTGGGGAGAAAGATTAAAAATAGAAAATCAGCTCCAAAATGCAATCTAAAAGTTGGAATTGGTAGATTAAGTATAAAACTGAAGGAACCTACAAAGTTTCTGGTAGATTTGGAAGGGATAAATGTTGTGTACCTCTCACAAAATGGTGTTTTCAAAAGTTTTCTGAGGACTCATTCACCCTATGGTGAATGGGTCCCGAGTAGGGATTTTTAAAAATGGTTTCTAGGTCCTTTGATCCTATGTTTGCACTTTTAGATTCCCAATTTTCATAGTTGGACAGTTGGAAATAAATCTAGGATCTAATTTTTTGTGAGATGACAACTTTTATGAAATTTTTTGCAACTTTGAGATTTTCCACTTTTCAACCTACAAAAATGAAACACACAAAGAGAGAAAAAATTGTTTGTTTTTGGTGAATGTGGGTTTTCCTTGGTCAAACCCCATTTTGTTAATTAAACCTTGAAATGAAATAAAATAACATGAAAGGAATGATGAATGAACAACTCAATGCCACAACTCACCAAACCCTTGAATAAACCTTGGAATGTAAATTTGCAACTTTCATGAAATAGATTCAATGGATGTGGATCTTGAACCTTGGATCTTGACTTGATATAATGCTTTGAATACTTGAATAGATCATGAAACCTACACCATCATATTAGCTCCAAAAATATGCATGATGCAAGAAGACTTTGATGTGACAATTGGATATTGACTGTTGCAATAAATCTTCAATAGATTTTCTCTTGAATGTCTTGAATTGCTCTTGTGAAAGTGCTCTTAAGATAACTTGAAATTGTTAGGTGAAACTTAGATTGCTTAGATGAAACTTAATGAAATGACCTTATATATATAGGTATGTAACATTAATTTCTTGAAATTCAAATAACACAAGCCGACATGTGAATATGGATTTGAAATTGTTAAAATATTGCCAAAAACATAATTTAAATTTAGGTCCTAGGTCTAATGGTGAATGGGTCCTAGGTCACTCACCTAGGAAACACATTGGTCAATGAGAAGTGTTATTTTTAGGCATTAATGAATGTCGGGTTTCCTCTTTGAAAAATGTAATTTAATAGGCTCGTAAATAAATTATAGGGCTTATTAAGGACAAATTAAGCTCAATTAATTAAAGGAGCCCTAAATAAGTGTGAAAGTGTAAATAAATACATTTTACAACACTAAATTAAGGCAAAATTAAGTCCAATTTAATTAATAGGGCCCTAAACTTAATTTGAAAATGTAAAATACATATTACAACACTAAATGAAGGCATAATTAAGTCCATTTTAATATTAATTCCAAATTAGGTGTGAAAATGTAAAGGGATACATTTTTCTACTCTACATTTAGCCCCCACTTTAGTGAGAGGATGACCTTGTGTCAAACTCAAACTAAAGTAGACATTCAAGACATATGTATGCAACAATGGCAATGATACTCAATCATACAACATCAAATACTAAAAGGACGGGAAAGAAAAAAAAGGCAGATCAAGCCTTGACTGTCCAACATGATTTGGAACAAGCCTCAGTTGTTTGTCCAAAAGAAAGGGGTAGATCAAGCCTTACCTATCTAACGTGATGTAGAACATGTCTCGGCTGTTTGTCCAAAATGTTCACAAGTGGAAATCAATGTCCACTATACAAACGATAACACACACTCACTCCAAGCTAATGGAACCTCAGGCTATCCACTAGGTGAGCCCCCAAAAAAGTGGCTTAGTGAGAAAGTCATGCCAGGTCTACAGGATCTCACTATACTAACTATACCAAATCTATCCTTCTGATAACTTCGATAGGGCACCACAAAACAACAGCCATGACTTCAGGCTTCACAAGGTTAAAAAGTTGTATTATGCTAAACAATTGTGAACAAAATGCGAATAGGGGTTTGTTCAAAGGAAATTTGCTTAGTTCATTTAAGGTCTCTTCTTAGGGAACATCATGCTTAATGTCTCCAAGAGAGGAAAATTCAAAGAAATATCACGTTCTCGAAGGACATCAAACCCAATGACACCACCAAGAAAAGGACACATCGCAAGAAGAAAGAAAATTGCACAATGAAACATGAGGAATGATAATGCCAATGTATGCCCCCACTTTAAAGAAATTGCTAACACCATTGCTTGAGAAATTTTCTTTAAAGTAGCCAATAATCAATGCTAATCAATAAACATGACATGAGAGCCTATTTAGAAATCCTTATGCCAAGTTATATGTTCCCGAATGAAGCTACATCATGAAAAAGAGAGGAAGGCCAGGTTGCCCCCAAACTGAAATCTCAAAACACATAAGGGATCCACGGATTTTGGGTTAGTATATCTTTGCTACAATGTTGTTATAGAGCTCATAAATGTCATCATTACCCAAATACTTGCAGAACAAGAAGAATGAAAAATAGAGAGTGAAAGTAAAGAAAAATATTTTGGGTCAACATGGAAGAGACCTAAATGTCTCAACGCCTTAGGTCATTCTCAAAAGGAAAACACAAGATAAAGAAAAGATAAATGTTTACAACATATAGAAGAATATACGTACAAATAGAGGAATGCACATGAAGAGAGAGATACATCAAACATAACAGTATGGGGAGATCACATTATGCACATGCAATCACACAAAGAACATGAAAAAGAAAACAAAACAAAAGACTAGTAAGGCACACGCAAGTCAACCTATAGTAGGTCATCCACATCCCAATCTTAATTAGTATATGTGGAAGGTGGATAACTAGCCAAAGGGACAACATCAAGTGCCAAAATAGGACAAGCCTACCTAACCCCTTGCCCCCCAAGGGAAAAAGGTAAGTTGAAAATGGATGATGAAATGCTACTCCTTGCGAAAAGAAAATATAAAGCCAAGTTTATACCCTCATGCATGGTAGTGAATATACTATGATACTACAACTACTACATGAAAAGGAGCAGTAACTAATGTTATTGATTATAATGAGTAGAAAAAGTATCAAATTGATGCATATCTAATGAGATATTCCCACATGTAGTATCTATTAATTCAGGATGCACCAAAGTTAAAGTTGTCTTAGAAGGATCTTTTGTAAGAGTGTTGATATTGAGTGAAGGATTTTTAGATGCTTTTGTTTCTTTTGAAGGACAATAACCAAGACCACTAGTGGTTTCTTGTGTGTTAGGATCTATAGGGACACAAATACCTTGTTCTCTAGTACCACATCCTTTTCCACTATAACCAAGTTGTTTCAAAGGTTTTTAACCTCTTCCATAAAGCTTTTCCATTTATTTTGGATTTAGTGGTTTCTCGTGATCACATTTGTCATATGTAGATGTGTAAATGTTATTTTCTTCTTTGCAAAAGGTTGTGGACTCATGTGTAAGGAGTGGCTTAGGAGATGACTTAGGAGATCTAAGAAGTAAAGGACTCGTAGGAGGACTCAAGGGATATCTAATGTTCATAAACTCAAAATATTTATCCTTGTTTTCATGATGTCTTAGTGAAGGGGAATCTAATGCCACTTCATCATCTTCATCTAAGGAAGCCACATCCTATTGTTTGGAAGACATGTGTCAATGTAATTTATTGCACCATGATATCTTCCATAGTAGGAGAGTGTTTAGGAGAGCAACAAACTAGATGTTCATTTCTTTCAATGGTTGGATCTTCCAAAATAACTTCATCACAAATAGGGGAGTCATCAATGGCTGTATTTTCTTGCTTATCAATGATGGAATTATCTTGTATCAAATCATCCTCACAAATAAGAGAAATAGGAAAAGTGGTATTAGGGGATGTGTCAATGGTCTCATCCTTGTATGCAACAATGTCTTCCTAAGTAGGAGAGGTAGGGTAAGATAAACAAATAGGATTCTCATAACTCTCATTGATTGGATCTTCTAACACCAAAATATCTTCTTCACAAATAGGAGAGATATTGGGAGAAGACCAAATTTTATTGTCATGATTGTCCACTATTGTAATCTCATAAGTGGGAGAGATGAACTTTTTATTGGCATGCTTAGAAAGGTAAGATATTAACATTGTGTGCCCAAAAATGAAAAGTAGTTTTATCCAACTTATGCAATGCTTCAAAAATGTAAAGAATGTGTACCCAAAAATGAAAAGTACTTTTATCAATCTTATGCAAAGCTTCAAGAATGTAAACATTGTCTATCCAAAAGTGAAAAGTACTTTTATCCATATTATGCAAAGCTTCAAGAATGTAAACATTTTTAGATCTGATGAATTTTTCTACTGAAATGATTTTGGAATGATTCAAAAATGGCTACACTAAATGGATGTTTAGACCTAGATGCATAAAACAAAAATTCCTGAAACTTTCCAGACTGATATTTTAGGTTACTAGCAGGCCTAGGAAGTGCATAAAACCACAAAAAAGCTAAGGTTTGTTTTTGTAGGCCTTGCAGGACTCATTCACTTAGGGGAAAATGGGTCCCTATACATGATTTTTTTTTAAATGAAAAAATGCAATTTCTTAGTGATTATACGTGTTGTCTGTTCCAGGCATTAGATTGGTATTTCTATTACAAAATTTTCTAGAATTTGATGACCTAATGCAAGTAAAATTAATGACACGTGATGAACTATATGACACTTTTTTGAAAAGAAATTTTGACTCAATTTTTGAATGTGAATGATTGAACATACACTAATATGCAAGTACTATGCAAAATTAGTCTAACATTATGCATTTTTTGTTGAATTTTCAGATTTAAAATGAATGCAAAATGCAAGTTTACACCTAAATGCAATGCAACTTTATGCCAAATTTAGAAACCTTAAATGCAATTAATTAACTCCAATCCTAGATCTAGGGTTTGAATGCACTCCAAATCAAAAATTAGAATGTTCAAATACTCGGGTTGTCCAAAATGAAACAATGAAACATAGAAAAATGGGTTAGGGGTTCAAACACATAGGGTTTTATACTAAATTTAGAATATTTCACCAAACTTACTATAAATGGAAAGGGAAAAATGGGGTGAATGAACATACCTATTCTTCTATTTCATTCAGGAAATGAGATCCCTCAAGTTAAAATCCACTTTCAACCCTTTGGTGAGTGAATTCTTTGAGGAATCTTGCAATTTCCCCTTTTGTGTTAGGATAGGGGTCTAGGTCAAACAACACTTTGGGGAGAGAGATTAAAAATAGCAAATCAACTCCAAAATGCAATCTAAAACTTGGATTTGGTAGATTAAGCATAAAACTGAAGGAACCTACAAAGTTTCTGGCAGATCTGGAAGGGATAAATGTTGTGTACCTCTCACAAAATGGTGTTTTTAGAAGCTATCTGAGGACTCATTTGCCCTATGGAAAATGGGTCCTGTGTAGGGATTTTTAAGAATGGTTTCTGGGTCCTTTGCTCCTATTTCTTCACTTCTATATTCTCGATTTTCACAATCGTACAATTAGAAATAAATCCAAGATCTGAGTTTCCATGAGATGAAAACTTTTACAATTTTGTAACTTTGAGATCTTCAAATTTTCTTCAACCTGCAAATCTGAAACACAAAAAGAGAGGGACAAATTGTTTGTTTTTGTTGAATGGGGGTTTGCCTTGGTCAAACCACATTTTGGTAATTAAACCTTGAAATGAAATAAAATAGCATGAAAGGAATGATGAATGAACAACTAAATGTCACAACTCACCAAACCCTTGAATAAACGTTGGAATATAAATCTGCAACTTGCATGAAATGACTTCAATGGACGTGGATCTAGAACCTTGGATCTTGACTTGATATAATGCTTTGAATACTTGAATAGATCATGAAACCTACATCATCATATTAGCTCCAAAAACATGCATGATGCAAGAAGACTTTGATGTGACAATTGGATCTTGATTGCTATAATAAATCTTTAATAGATCTACTCTTGAATGCCTTTAATTGCTCTTGTGAAAGTGCTTTTAGGATAACTTGAAATTGCTAGGTGAAACTTAGATTGCTTAGATGAAACTTAGTGAAATGACCTTATATTTATAGGTATGTAACATTAATTTCCCGAAATTCAAATAACACAAGTTGACATATGAATATGGATTTGAAATTGTTAAAATTCTGCCAAAAACATAATTTAAATTTAGGTCCTAGGTCTAAGTGAGGACCCATTCACCCATGGGCGAATGGGTCCTAGGTCACTCACCTAGGACACACATTGCTCAATGAGAAGTGTTATGTTTAGGAATTAATGAATGTTGGGTTTCCTCTTCAAAAAATGTAATTTAATAGGCTTGTAAATGAATTATAAGGATTATTATGGCCAAATTAAGCTCAATTAATTAAAGGATCCCTAAATAAGTGAAAAAGTGTAAATAAATACATTTTACAACACTAAATTAAGGAAAAAATAAGTCCAATTTAATTAATAGGGCCCTATACTTAATGTGAATATGTAAAATACATATTACAACACTAAATTAAGGCATAATTAAGTCCATTTTAATATTAATTCCAAATTAGGTGTGAAAATGTAAAGGGATACATTTTTCTACATTACACAAAGATAAGATTTTAATCAATTTTTTCCATTTTCAGAACTCTCGTAGACTCAAATATCTCTGCAATATGTAAAAAATTAAACCATATAAGACATACTTGGTAAACTATGAGCAGTGAACTCATAGTTTTAGAAATGTGGATTAAACTTCAACAAATCCTAGAATCTCTACAATGTGACACGATCCTCCCTTTGCCTCTGCAACGTGGGGCTATATATATCACTACATCCTTATCTTTTTGTATTCCTTCAATGTTTTTACCTAAAACCCTAGAGTCTCTCCTTACTACATGGGTAAAAGAGTAAAAGGAAACATACTCATTTGCTTGCCCTCCAATTTCTCACTTTAGCACTGGAAAAGATAATAATTTTTTAATTTCTTCCCTTTTTTGCATTATTGACACTTGGATGTGGCCTTTTCTTCCTATATTCTCACTCCTTCATGTCTAGACTTAGCAAATAAGAACTTAATTTCTCTTTACTAAACACACATTTAGGCCTTGCAAACTCTTTCATTTTTACTAATGATTGTTTTTGACTAAAAATGTTAACAAAAACAAACTACAAAAGTTAGCTAATGGTTTTCTTTACATCCTCCACAACATAACCAGAGGATATAATTCTAATGATATTAATAAGGAAGTTCACTAATATATGTTTATTGAACTCCAAGCTTCTTGCCTAAATTTTTTATAACCATGTCCAAAATTATTTGAAGTTCCTATTTTAAAACATGTTTTTACCCAAATGGAAGCTACCCCCATGACAACAACTTTCCTACCAAAAAATGGAGCATGGGGAAGAATGAAAGATAACAAATATATAGAGGTGAGAATAGAATCAAAATATATGAATTAGAAATATGACACATACAAAATCATTAAAATTTATTCATAGAAAAATTAGAAGGTAAATATGTCTGTAAAACTAAGGATGAGACATAATATAAAATGCTAAATAAGAATAAAATATGCACATAAAACATTGTATAGAAAAATCCCCAAGTGTAAGGACATACAAAGTAAATGGAAAAATAAATAAGGAGGATCACAACATACTTGAAACAGTTAAAAGTCTCTTTCTACCATCAACATGCGAACTAGGAATGTGGAAACACAAAGCTTGGAAAGGAAAGGAAAAGCACAAAAAGTGGTAAGTAGTATAAAGTACAAATGATGATATATAACCAATGAATCCATCCTCCTATTGTGTGTATCTATAATATGGTGTAATATAATCAACAAGACATATAGGTTGATTGACAATAAAAAGATCCTCATCATCCAAGTCTATGTGATTATCCTTAACTTGTATCATATTTTTTATCCATGAGATCTTGAATTTAATGTTTGAGTTTGATGTATCTATTTATAGAATGTTTGTATGTAATATCATAATTGCAAAATTTGTAATATCACCTCTACCATCATATTTTTTAAATAATGGTGCCATAAATCCAAAGGATTTCGGTAAAGGATTTGTAGACACCTAAAATTTGACTATACTAACAACACTTGCCTTTACCCTATCCTATCCATTAATTAAATAAATATTCATTATTTACTTAATTAATTTATCCTTCACTTTAACTAAATAAATATCTATTATTTATTTAACTAATTTATCCTTCACCTTTATCCACCACTTTAATTAAGTAAATATTTATTATTTAATTAATTAATGTAACCTTCACCTTTATCTCTCACTTTAACTAAATAAGTATTTATTATTTATTTAACTAATTTATCCTTCACCTTTATCACCCATTTTAATTAAATAAATATTATTTATTTATTTATTTAATTTATCTTTCCACATCACCTTTCTCCAATAATTAATTAATTAATTGTATTATTTAATTAAATATTGAGTCATGTATTAAGACCTTATCTGGGTTCATTGAACCTGGATACTTGCCAAAAGTCAAACTAACTTTTCATTTCATCCATCCATTTCATACTACATCTCTAAATCCTAACCATTCACATAAGGATTTTGATTTAATCTATTTATAAACCTAGCCATTATCCCTCATATGATAGTTGTCACATGACTACAACTTTTGATTCAAACCCTAATTCTCAATCAATCCTAGCCATCCAATAACCAATGCATCTTGGCCCTTGATTTCCCTCATAGATATTCCATAAATTAGAGGCCTCTGACCCCATTTGGAGAGTCTCTTCTCATGCTAATGTTATGTTGTATTTTTATGCCGAGAGGCGTCTACAATGACATCCATCAAAAATAAAAAATCTGTGTAAGGAAAAACTCTTTAGCTAGAAATTGACGTTCAAATGTCATTCGACTAAAGAGTTATGACCAAATTAGATACCTATTGCCCCTATTTAAAGAAATTGCTTTTTAATAAAGAAAGTTGTGTATTAGAAGGTGCTAGAACTTTTAGTAATCAATTTCTTTAAATAGGCACTTTAGCAATAGGTATTTAATTAGTCATAACTCTTTAGTCAAATGTCAATAGGTATCTCTTTTTGAGTCAGTGAGCTTCAAAACCTTGATATTATGATTATTTATAATGGCTTTATATAATTCATGCTATTGAAGTATAGAGTGGGTATTTGTTCTCTAGAGATTCATCGTGGAATGCTCAAGTAACTGGACATACAATCATGGTTGAACAATCCCTGTAGGGTTTCAACCTGAGTCATCATGATGGCATGCTCCCACCTTGCCAATGTTTTCTTTCCAAAAACTATTCATATAGCCTTGCTTATGATTAAATCATCTTTCTTGCAATGTAAGGCACTTTTTAAGTCACTGGTTAATTAAGATTTTGAAATTGTAGTGACCATGTAGTTAAAAATGGTTGATATTGGTTTACTGTTAGGCATCGAGGGCTTCAAATGGCAGGAAATTTGTGGTTAGTTATTAGATAAAGGGCATTACAGACCTTTTGTAAAATTTACATATGATAACATGTTTCAACATAGTGACAAGGTCCTTTATGCTAGGGACCTCAATGGCCCCTGTCGTCCTCTAATGTTTGTGTGTTCTCATGTTAACTCATAATTTCCTTAGCATATAACATGTGTTCAATACTTGGAAGTCCCTAACATCCATTCCCTGGCTCTGGTATCTTTGTGTGTTTTCTTTATGAAACTTCTGTAAGGATTTAATGGATTTATTCATACTATCCTATAATAAATTTTTTAGAGTTTGTGTGAGTTGAACAAGACACTTGTATAATTATGTGGATTCTTTAAGCTCGTAGAAGAGAAAAATTCTTTTGATTCTTCGTAGAATTTGTTTTAGTTTGAGTTTTGATAGTCTTGACATATTTGTTTGACTTGCAACGATAAAATAATAGAAGAAAAAAATAAAATAAAATAATTTACATTAAATATCAACTTGAAATAATATATCCATATTTGATATTAGATCTTACCTAAAAATCAAGTGAGAATCTTCTTATAATGGTGAAATTAGCATTTGTATACCAATTACCTCATAGTCATTATACATATTGTTACTGCTTACATAAAAACTATTACTATATTTTTCAAAGTTAATATAAAAGTAAAAAATTAAAATAAAGTAAACAATATAAATAAAATAAAATAAATAGTTCTAAAGTAAAATAAAATAACTCCTATCATTATAATTTGATTCAACTTTATTGAATACTGACTTTCAATCTATTGTCTTCTCACAAGTAGTATAAGAGATCGTTGTTTACATTTCAACTCACACGACTATAAATCATGAAAAGATCAAATAAATAAATGAAAGACAAAAAATCAAAATCACATAGATCAAATAAAAAAACAAAATCAAAGAGCTTTGATTAAACAATAATATTAAAAGCAAAGAGATTTGATCAAACAAAAAAATCAAAATCAAAGAGATTTGATTAAAAAAATCAAAATCAAAGAGATTTTCTCAAATAAAAATATCAAAATCAAAGAGATTTGCTCAAATAAAAATATCAAAATCAAAGACATTGGAACTAACAAAAAAAATCAAAATCAAAGAGATTTCATGAAACAAAAAAATCAAAACAAAGAGATTTGATGAAACAAAAAAAAAAAACAAAGAGATTTGATGAAACAAAAAAATCAAATCAAAGAGATTTGTTGAAACAAAAAAAATCAAGATCAAAGAGGTTTGGTGACAAAAAGAAATCAAAGATAAATCACAAGGATTTGAAAATATTTATTATAAATAAATTAAAAAATTTAATAAATAAATCAAAGATTAAAAAATTTGTTAATTAAAAGATCAAATAATTAAATCAAAGACAACAATCAATAATAGGCGCCTCTTTTATATATGTTAATATTTAATATATGTATGCTAGTTTATCTATGTCTTCCATAACCCAACTAAGCTTCAATTATCATATCCTTATCTATCCATTTGATCTCTTATCATCTTAATCCTATCTAAGGAGAAATAAGAGTTTTAGGTGAAGGTATTGTGTGTGTATTATAACATCAAGTGGAGCTAGGTTGTTTTCTACTTTAGCACTATCTGAGGAGAAATAAGGTTTTAGGTGAAGGTATTGTGTGTGTATTATATTATCTTCTATTTTAGTTACTTTTAATATTTTATTGTCTTTATTTTAGTATGCCCAGTGGGACTTACTTCCCTATTTAATTCTTATTTTTGAAGGTTTTTTTTAACCCCATCTTGTTGGTTTTTAGTTATTTTATGTAGAAAAAAATTGGAGCTAACTTTTGCAGGTTGAAGGAAAAACTCTAGGATTTCAAAGCTTTCATGATATATTTTAAATGAATATTAATTTTTCTACAATTTCTTAATTGGAGGTTTTGGATGATCTCATAGTGCTCAATAAAAAAAGTTTTAGATCTTCAATATTTAGTGAGTTATTCTATTTTATGATTTTTTCATAAATCTAGTTTTTAGGTCACAAATTAGCAATTTTTTTTGGAAATATTTATATTTTTAGAAAGATATAAATTTTTTAATAGGGGTTTGTTCTTTATATTTTATTTTTGAGCTAAAAAAAATTGACTAAATATTCAAATCTATGTTGATTAGGGCTTTTTCATAAATTTGCATTTTAGGGCACAAATCAAGGAACTTTTCAGATATTTTTACATTTTTAGAAATCTATTAAAATTTCTGCAAGGATTTTTTTTTTTTTTCATTTTTAATTTTAGGGTCCAAAATATTGCAAATTAATCGAATCTAGTTTGACTATGTGAAAAATAAAAAATCAAAATTGCAATCTTGTGACGATCATACCTTTTCTTTACATCTATTTGCTACATCATATCATTATTTTATGATATTTTCAATTTTTTTTTATCATTTCTAATCCATTTTATTGTAGCCATATTTTTTACTCCAAGACCTTTGTGAAACTACTAACACATTTATGTTACAACTACACCTATTCAAGACACTATCATTTGATTAGTCTTAGTTATGCACTTCTTTTCTTCTTAGGTTAATGAACATTATTTGTTGTGTCTTTGGGTGAGTGGTGTGTATGCTCTCCTCTTTCACCTTTGTGTGATCTTGAGGATCAAGAACATCACTTACTTTTTCTTTTCTTTTCATTGTCATCCCAAATTTACTCAATGTGTATATGCTCTCCCCTTACGCTTTGTGTAATCTTGGGTGACCAAAAAAACTTGGATAATTCCTTCTAGGAGGCTTTCCGATGGATTTAATCACCCTAGGGGACAACCTCGACTTTTATGTTCCAACAGAGTATAAAGAACAAGATGTGAATCAAAAGATACCTCTCTTGAAAGTGAAATCTTGTCAATCTAGGCTAAGCCTCCAAGAACTTTATACCTTGGAGAAGTGAAGGTAGAGAGTAGGTTACCCTATCCTACTAGCTGCTTGGCAGTATTCTCTTTCATCTATAAATTGGAATTCAAGAACCTTTAAGGTATTTGGAGGACTCCCTAGCAACCTTGTTCATCCTAGAATAATACCTTTTCATTGTTGCTTAGTGTGGTGCAAAGTATTTTATCATGCCTAAAGTTACTCACCATGTTTCTCCTTGAGTAGAGATAGAATCTCTTTGGGAAAGGCCTTAGGACCTCTAAAGAGAGGGAAAAGGTGAGCCGTTGTGTCACTAGATCCCTATATATTGATTCTTTAAAGTGAAGTGCCTTACAATAATCTTGAGCTATTAGCCTTTGGCTAGTGGGCTCATATTAAGTTAACATTCCCACTTGAATAATTATTGGCTTGCACAAGTGCTTGATGTGTCTTCTTGTGCCAAACTAGTGCATGCATATCTTCCAAAGAAACTTTGTTTATTTATTTACTTTCAAATCTATCTCCTAGTCAATCAAGAAAAACCTTCATCCTAATCCAACCAATTTCTTGATCTTTTCATCCAAATCCATTTATCCAATCCCTCATCTCATCCTAATAATCCCTAATCACCCTAATCATCCCATCCTAATCATCCATAATAATTATAATTATCCCCCTAATAATCTTAATCATCCATCTTGTCCTAATCATCCCCAATCATCCAATCTACCTCATCCCAACTATCCTAGTCATCCTAATCTATCTCCAATCCATCCCTAAATCTATCATTTAGGACCCTAATCTTGATTATTTTTCATAATCCAATGAAGTTCCTAATCCTTATCCTAATAATCCTCTTGTCTATTTTTCATAATCATTAGCATCATGAAAAGTTTGGCTTAGATAGTTTTTTGTCTCATGTCATTTATCCCAAAAAGAAGGTGTTGATCATTTTGTCCTTAGTTAAGTCTTAGTGAAAGGAATTTTTTAAATGAAACTTATCTTAGTTCCCATTTCCTACGTCCAAAAGCAAAGGAAAGATTCACATGCATACAAAGGAGGGAAAAAGTTTGATAAATTCAAGGTTTTATGAGGAAGTTGAACATCTTAGGGTTCTCATGTTTTGGGAGATATTTTATCTGCTTCTATTTACTATGGAAGCTATAAACAAAGAACAAGGTATGACAAAGGTTACAAGGAGTTTTGTGTTGGTTGCAACACTTCCTGACTAAGTTTTATCAAAAGAGAAACACATGCAATATGTTTCTTTTCACTATCTTCAATTCTAAGGATATGGAGTTGTGTATGCAATGATACGTATATTGGAGATATCATGATAAAGATGCATGTTTTTTATTTGTAAATCCTTCTATTTCATCTTCACTGTCATATTGAGATGCTTGTAGCTTTCATTATAAGGAGTTTTAGATGCCCATCATTTTTTTATTACTTTTAGAAGGGTATTTATAGAATTAAGTTTTAAATATTTTAAAGAGAAAAAGACATAAATGTGATAGAGGCATTCATAAAACTCTCACAAACCTATCTCAAAATAAGCTAAAGTATTTCCATCAAAGCTCAAGATTTCCCTATCATAAACCTTTGCCTAATCCCTAGCCATGGTTGAGTAATTTTTAAGGTGAACATACATAGTGAATAACTAA
This sequence comes from Sequoia sempervirens, assembly GCA_007258455.2. NCBI lineage: Eukaryota > Viridiplantae > Streptophyta > Pinopsida > Cupressales > Cupressaceae > Sequoia > Sequoia sempervirens. The sequence continues at coordinate 2,454 of VDFB02122302.1, read as the reverse complement.
AGGATAATCAAGATGAGACTATCCAAGGTACCATGAGATAAGATCGAGATGATCAAGTCAAGAATGATAAATTGGTAATAGTTTAAGCCAAGGTTGATAAAGGGAAATACTTTCAATGATGAGGATAGTCACCAAAGTGCAAGGGTTTCAAGGTTGGAAATCCTTCATAAGGACAATATGCACAAGGATCATGAAGCTTTTGAAAAAGATGAGCAATCAAGTGAAAGGATAGGTCACCTTGAAATAAAGAGGATATTCCATATTAAAGACTAATGGATAGTCACAAACACCCAAGAACAAGTTTCATGGTGACAGTGAGGCGGTTAGTCAAAGAGGGACAATCACCAAGAAAATAGAGCATGACAGTCCATACGAGATTCATGAACATAGTGAAAAGAAATGAGAATGATGTATGGCCGTGCTTATATGGTAAGGTGATAGCCTATAGGTTTGTATCATAAAAGAAGGATTAATACAGTGCTATAAATTCCTTAAGGAAAATGAAAAAGGTGGTAGTCCTAATGAGAGTACTCCTTCACTTCACAAGGATGATAGATTTCAAAGGGGAAAAATTCAAGGAGAGATCATAGTGGACTATGCAATGAAAAATGGAGGCTAGTGAATGTCAAGAAGAATAAGTAGGACAACCATATGAATAAAAGAAAAACAAATTTATCTTTTGAACAATCTTTTCAAAAGGGAGTCAATAGTTAACCTCATGAAATCTCAAAGATGTCAAGGATGGTCTTTTCAAGGTCTTCACAATGAATATGTTTTCAGGATAACTTCAATGATAAAGATATGGCAATGGATAGTAGCAAGTCAAAGATTCTAAAGGATAGATCTCAAATTATGATTAGTAATGAGGGAATAAATATTGATAAAGAGGATATTTAAATAGGAATCTTCTTGCATGAATGTGCTAGTCATAACAATAAGTGTTCAAATGGCCATAAGATGCTAAAAGGATACTCACTTCAAAAAACATGATAGTCATCTTGCAATAAAAAGGGACAGTCACCATGAAGGTTCAAAGGATAGTAAATGAAGGACATACCTAAAGCTAAGAAGATAGTCATAATAAAGCGACAATCACATCAATGGAACCAATAGTGAAACCATGGAGTAAGGATTGATGAAGGGCAAGCTAATGGAGGGTAGTTATGGTATGATAGTCCTTATTTTCCTAAGATGGAAAAAATCAAGTGTTAAGACAAGATAAACTAGAGCATAGACCTACTATGAAGGTCAAAGACAATGATAAAGATATCAAGGGTGAAGAAAAAGGTTCACAATGTCATAGATCTATCATAAAGGAAAATATAAATACTAAAATATAGACAAAGGGGACAATGGGTTATTCAAGCAATAAAATAAAATTTGAAGGCATGCATCAGTTAGTAACCCTTGAGTTATCCTACGCCACCTTAGAGAACATGATCACTCCAAAGAATCTAACTATCTTCAAGTAATTACAAATGACATATCATGAGGTAGGAACATTTAGAAGTTAAGACTAAAAAGAGTTCAGTTTTGAGGCACTTACAATCATTTTTTAGGCCTATTAAGGAGCCTACATGGATATAAATAAAGTTGGGTGAAGTTTGAATCCATAAGCAAGTAGTTATGGGTAGTTTTTTGCCCTAAAATCAAGGATTTTTTTACTTTGTACGCCCATGAACTTTAAAACCTCATACAAAATGTGTGAAAGTGGCTATTCCAATCAACATCAAGCCTATTTTTGAAGATTTGTTAGAGTTCAATTATCATGATCATTTGGAGCACATTTTAAGGTGCATGCAAGAGGGATCAAGTCAAGAAGTCAAGGAAAACTCACCTCCACCATATTTTTCATGTTTTGCAACCAGTTCAAGAGTGAGTTCCATAATCAAATGTCCAATTAAAGCATGTTGATGGCAAGAAATATTGGGAAATATATTATGAAGATTTGTACCCCAATACTTCTTATGCACTCATTTATACCCCAAAGGAGATAGTAAGAGAAACAAGCATTTACAATAGGATTCTAGAAGGAATACTTAACACATATCATGTCATCAAAAAAAGAAGCATTCATACATTCATTGCACATACATAATCCTTATAACTCCTTTATATTATATCGTAATCATGTACAAAAGGAAGGTCTTAGTCTTTTCTCATACATAGTTCATTGAATATATACATACATTTCATTGAAGTGACATGACTTCTAATTACAAATAATTCCTTTTTTATCCTCTATATACCTTTTGTAGTATCTTGCAGTAGGTTTTTGTAATATTGTAAAATTGCACTTCATGGAAATTTCACATTTGCACACTTGCCCCTGCATTTATGGCGCCTAGTTGTATTTATGACAAGAACCTTATGAATCAAAAAATTGTAACTCCAACTCCATAAGGACTAATGATGAATTGAAAATAGTCCACCACCTCATTTATTATGAAATTA
>VDFB02122301.1:0-75265 GCA_007258455.2 Sequoia sempervirens | reverse complement strand
AAAGTATATTGTTGCAGTACCATGTTACACCCAAGTGTTATGAATGAAACAAACTTTGAAGGAAATCAAGGTGATGTATGATGAACCCATTCCAATTTTGTGTGATAATACAAGCACAATCAAAATTTCAAAGAATCCAATGATGCATGCTAGAACCAAGAATATATCTATCAAGTATCACTTCTTAAAAGAGAGAGTTGTGGATTAAGAAGATTGGAGTGTGTGCCCACATAGGAATAGGTTGTAGACATCTTTACAAAGGTACTTTCAAAGGATACATTTGAGTATCTTAGACAAAAGCTAGGGGAACTGATGTCCCTCCTTGTAACTAGATGCATAGTTGGTGCATTTGTCTAGGGGGAGCAATTCAAGACACATTTTTTCCCTAGATTGGTGAAGGCTACCTCTTAGGGGGGACAGCTAGAAGGATGATAAAGTTTGTGAAGTCAGAGGGAGCTTGTATGTTGTTGCAAGCATAATTAAAGACCACTAGCCCTTTGCCCTTGATGTCAAAGGGGGGGAAATTGCATATCCAGTATGTTATTGCCATCAATGCCAAAGGGGGAGATTGTTGCAGATGTTATTGATGTCAACAAAATGAAGATTGTTGCAAGTTTTGTCATTAATGTCAATGTTGTCATTGATGTCAACAAAATGGAGATTGTTGATGATGTTGTTTTGGAGGTCAGTAAAGTAGTGTGTGAATGGTTGCATATGCTACAATCAGTATGTTGATTAGAAATACTATGTATGTTGATGGATGCCATGAGCTTGCTATAGTAATTGTCCTATATTTCTTATTGCCCATGTATAGGTGAATGATATTGTGGATGTTGTATCACCGTCTGTTGATGTAAAATGTGTAAAATATTCTCCTACGAATGGTAGCTCATGATGTTGTGTTGTACATACTATAAAGAATGCTCTGCATTCGAAAATACGGTCTTGCGATTTGGAAGTTTTTCAGATGTAGATGTACAATGTGTATGTTCTTGATTGCAGAGCATAAATTTTACTATAGATGTTTCCAAAGCTACCAAAGTGAAGACTATTTTGCTGCAGTCAAGATGGTTCAAAGAAATGCTCTACATTTCTCTATAGTCGATGATGTGGTCTTACAGTTTTAAATGTGTATATGTTTTTTTCCTTAAAGTTTCAAATTATGAGGCATTTCTTTGTAGTCGATGATGTGGTCTTACATTTTGGAAGATGAGTTTTAAATGTGTATATGTTTTTTTCCTTAAAGTTTCAAATTATGAGGCATTTCTCTATAGTCGATGATGTGGTCTTACAATTTGGAAGATGAGTTTTAAATGTGTATGTTTTTTTCCTTAAAGTTTCAAATTATGAGGCATTTCTCTATAGTCGATGATGTGGTCTTACAATTTGGAAGATGAGTTTTAAATGTGTATGTTTTTTTCCTTAAAGTTTCAAATTATGAGGCATTTCTCTATAGTCGATGATGTGGTCTTACAATTTGGAAGATGAGTTTTAAATGTGTATGTTTTTTTCCTTAAAGTTTCAAATTATGAGGCATTTCTCTATAGTCGATGATGTGGTCTTACAATTTGGAAGATGAGTTTTAAATGTGTATGTTTTTTTCCTTAAAGTTTCAAATTATGAGGTGTAATCGCGTAAGTTGCAAAAGGAAAGCATAATGTGTTGAAGTTGCAAAAGGAAAGCATGGAAATGTGTTTGAACATAAGCACGTTGTAATGTAATTCATATGATGTGATTTGGTCTCTAATACCAAATTTTGAGTGTTTGTGCCAAGTTTTTGTTGTGTAAAGTAGCATGGGGATTGTGTGTTAGCATGGGATTTGATTACCAGAAAAGGATGGTAGAAGAAACAACAATAGCAAAGCTTTCCTTTTGGGAAACAAATTGGTCTCTTGGTTTAGTAAGAAGTAGGACTCAGTGTCATTGTCAATAGCAGAAGCAAAGTATATTGTTGCAGTACCATGTTACACCCAAGTGTTATGAATGAAACAAACTTTGAAGGAAATCAAGATGATGTATGATGAACCCATTCCAATTTTGTGTGATAATACAAGCACAATCAAAATTTCAAAGAATCCAATGATGCATGCTAGAACCAAGAATATATCTATCAAGTATCACTTCTTAAAAGAGAGAGTTGTGGATTAAGAAGATTGGAGTGTGTGCCCACACAGGAATAGGTTGTAGACATCTTTACAAAGGTACTTTCAAAGGATACATTTGAGTATCTTAGACAAAAGCTAGGGGAACTGATGTCCCTCCTTGTAACTAGATGCATAGTTGAGAATGTCTAGAGGAGCAATTCAAGACATTTTTTCCTAGATTGGTGAAGGCCACTCTTTAGGGGGACAGCTAGAAGGATGGGATAAAGTTTGTGTCGAGGAGCTTGTATGTTGCAAGCATAATTAAAGATTCACCAGCCCTTGCCCTGATGTCAAGGGGAAATTGCATATCCAAGATGTTATTGCCATCAATGCCAAAGGGGGAGATTGCTTTTGTATGTTATTGATGTCAACAAATGAAGATTGCAAGTTTCGTCATTAATGCCGGGTTGCTATTACCGATGTCAACAAAATGGAGATTGTTGATGTTGTCTTGGAGGTCAGTAAAGTAGTGTGTGAATGGTTGCATATGCTACAATCAGTATGTTGATTAGAAATACTATGTATGTTGATGGATGCCATGAGCTTGCTATAGTAATTGTCCTATATTTCTTATTGCTCATGTATAGGTGAATGATATTGTGGATGTTGTATCACCGTCTGTTGATGTAAAATGTGTAAAATATTCTCCTACAAATAGTTGCTCATGATGTTGTGTTGTACATACTCTAAAGAATGCTTTGCATTCGAAAATACGGTCTTGCGATTTGAAAGTTTTTCAAATGTAGATGTACAATGTGTATGTTCTTGATTGCAGAGCATAAATTTTACTATAGATGTTTCCAAAGCTAGCAAAGTGAAGACTATTTTGTTGCAATCAAGATGGTTCAAAGAAATGCTCTGCATTTCTCTATAGTCGATGATGTGGTCTTACAGTTTTAAATGTGTATATGTTTTTTTCCTTAAAGTTTCAAATTATGAGGCATTTCTTTGTAGTCATGATGTGGTCTTACATTTTGGAAGATGAGTTTTAAATGTGTATATGTTTTTTTCCTTAAAGTTTCAAATTATGAGGCATTTCTCTATAGTCGATGATGTGGTCTTACATTTCTTTGTAGTCAATGATGTGGTCTTACATTTTGGAAGATGAGTTTTAAATGTGTATATGTTTTTTTCCTTAAAGTTTCAAATTATGAGGCATTTCTCTATAGTCGATGATGTGGTCTTACAATTTGGAAGATGAGTTTTAAATGTGTATGTTTTTTTCCATAAAGTTTCAAATTATGAGGTGTACTGCAAGTTGCAAAAGGAAAGCATAATGTTGCATGAAGTTGCAAAAGGAAAGCATGGAAATGTGTTTGAATATAAGTTAATGCTTGTAATGTAATCTACATGATGTGATTTGGTCTCTCTAATACCAAATTTTGAGTGTTTGTGCCAAGTTTTTGTTGTGTGTGCTAGCATGGGATTGTGTGCTAGCATGGGATTTGATTGGGCTAGTAGTGTTGATGGTAGAAGAAACAACAATAGCAAAGCTTTCCTTTTGGGAAACAAATTGGTCTCTTGGTTTAGTAAGAAGTAGGACTCAGTGTCATTGTCAATAGCAGAAGCAAAGTATATTGTTGCAGTACCATGTTACACCCAAGTGTTATGAATGAAACAAACTTTGAAGGAAATCAAGATGATGTATGATGAACCCATTCCAATTTTGTGTGATAATACAAGCACAATCAAAATTTCAAAGAATCCAATGATGCATGCTAGAACCAAGAATATATCTATCAAGTATCACTTCTTAAAAGAGAGAGTTGTGGATTAAGAAGATTGGAGTGTGTGCCCACACAGGAATAGGTTGTAGACATCTTTACAAAGGTACTTTCAAAGGATACATTTGAGTATCTTAGACAAAAGCTAGGGGAACTGATGTCCCTCCTTGTAACTAGATGCATAGTTGGTGCATTTGTCTAGAGGGAGCAATTCAAGACACATTTTTTCCCTAGATTGGTGAAGGCTACCTCTTAGGGGGGACAGCTAGAAGGATGATAAAGTTTGTGAAGTCAGAGGGAGCTTGTATGTTGTTGCAAGCATAATTAAAGACCACTAGCCCTTTGCCCTTGATGTCAAAGGGGGGGAAATTGCATATCCAGTATGTTATTGCCATCAATGCCAAAGGGGGAGATTGTTGCAGATGTTATTGATGTCAACAAAATGAAGATTGTTGCAAGTTTTGTCATTAATGTCAATGTTGTCATTGATGTCAACAAAATGGAGATTGTTGATGATGTTGTCTTGGAGGTCAGTAAAGTAGTGTGTGAATGGTTGCATATGCTACAATCAGTATGTTGATTAGAAATACTATGTATGTTGATGGATGCCATGAGCTTGCTATAGTAATTGTCCTATATTTCTTATTGCTCATGTATAGGTGAATGATATTGTGGATGTTGTATCACCGTCTGTTGATGTAAAATGTGTAAAATATTCTCCTACAAATAGTTGCTCATGATGTTGTGTTGTACATACTCTAAAGAATGCTTTGCATTCGAAAATACGGTCTTGCGATTTGAAAGTTTTTCAAATGTAGATGTACAATGTGTATGTTCTTGATTGCAGAGCATAAATTTTACTATAGATGTTTCCAAAGCTAGCAAAGTGAAGACTATTTTGTTGCAATCAAGATGGTTCAAAGAAATGCTCTGCATTTCTCTATAGTCGATGATGTGGTCTTACAGTTTTAAATGTGTATATGTTTTTTTCCTTAAAGTTTCAAATTATGAGGCATTTCTTTGTAGTCATGATGTGGTCTTACATTTTGGAAGATGAGTTTTAAATGTGTATATGTTTTTTTCCTTAAAGTTTCAAATTATGAGGCATTTCTCTATAGTCGATGATGTGGTCTTACATTTCTTTGTAGTCAATGATGTGGTCTTACATTTTGGAAGATGAGTTTTAAATGTGTATATGTTTTTTTCCTTAAAGTTTCAAATTATGAGGCATTTCTCTATAGTCGATGATGTGGTCTTACAATTTGGAAGATGAGTTTTAAATGTGTATGTTTTTTTCCATAAAGTTTCAAATTATGAGGTGTACTGCAAGTTGCAAAAGGAAAGCATAATGTTGCATGAAGTTGCAAAAGGAAAGCATGGAAATGTGTTTGAATATAAGTTAATGCTTGTAATGTAATCTACATGATGTGATTTGGTCTCTCTAATACCAAATTTTGAGTGTTTGTGCCAAGTTTTTGTTGTGTGTGCTAGCATGGGATTGTGTGCAAATGTAAAATTGGTCTTGCTTATCTCCTACCTTAGACACATTCTATTTCTCTTTTCTCGCAGATGTTTTTGAGACAAACTCATTATGGTCATTGCACCTTTCATGTCTACACGTTTTAGTTTGACGGACAAGAATAAAATTTTGAAGCTTGCAAAAGATATAAATGAAGGATCAAGTTTGTGATCAAATTAGTGGAGTGATATGTTGAATGTATATGTCAAAGGTAGTGCGCTGAAGGGTGCAAATAAGAATTTGATGTATATTGAAGGCATTGAGCCAAAAGCATAATAATTATGAGTGAAGTGTGTAAGTAAATCTTGTGTTGTAGTTGTATTGCTTGTGCTTTCAATGTTTTATCTAGTTAAAGCAATAATAAGTTTCTGATTGTTAAAATTGGATTGGATTAATTTGAAGGATATATTGATTCACCCTCCCCCTTTTTATATCTATGAGAACTCGTTGTTGTTGTAATTTTTTTTATTGACTAGGAAAACAACAGATTACATCAGAATTAACAAAAATAGAACAACAAACAACAGCCAAACAGAGGCTCATCTGCACAACAATGCCATTGAACATTCAATATTCGATCAAATTGTTTTAATATATATTCTATATTTATATTTGAAAAAACCTGTAATAGCATAAGTCCATAAATTTTACTAAATTAACAAGATCAATGTCAAATGGTCCTCCACTTTCTGTATCTCATGGCATGTTAGGTTATAAAAGAAAACGATCAGAGGCATCTTTCAGAAACGCCATACTGATAATAAAATTGAACAATATTTACCAAACAACGTTATTGCAATTTAGGCATATCAATTTTCCCAGTAGGGAAAAACGTGAGAAAAGTGGAAGCATACCCTACACAGTTAGTGTCAGAATACAACTCCATAATAAAACTGCTTTATTTATATTTCAGTCAAATCATTTCTTCCGGTATATATCAGTGCAACATCATTTTGATGCTTTTGAAAGAACGCATTATGCATATTATTACCTGCCACAGAGTGCAGACGCAGGTCACGAGAAAACAGAACTCGTTCTACATATTATTACCTCTATCAAATTGTACAGCATCACTTTAATGATTTTGTACAATTCAGATCATGAGGAAACACATCCTTACTGTACAATCTCAGATCTCAGAATACAATGCAATAATAAAAATGCGGTATTTAAAAGTCAGGCAAATAATTAACCAATAAAAAATTATATACATTCAGATTCTACTGCTTTTTTAACCATTTTGCAAGATACAAATCATGAGAATAGAAATCACTCAACACATATTCAGATTCCATATAATGTGCCAAAAATAATTAAACAACAAAAAATTGTATACATTCAGATTCTACAGCTTTTTTAATCATTTTGCAAGATACAAATCATGATAATAGAAATTCACTCAATACATATTCAGATTCCATATAATGCACCAAAAAATACTTTAACTCGAGAACATAGTTACAATTCATACAATATGCTCCCACATAAGAATAGAGAACACAAAATATTTACATTTCACCCAAATCACATGTTTTTCATCTCAGCATTGCATTTATTGTGTAATTTTATTGAAGAAATGTATTTACAAAGAATAAAAAGCAGTTAAAAAATGCAACCAAATCACATGTTTTTCATCTCAGCATTGCATTTATTGTGTTATTTTATTGAAAAAATGCATTTACAAAGAATAAAGAGCAATTAAAAAATGCAATGAAAAAAGAAAAAACATTACAACACAGAGAGCTGTACAAACAACCACAGTTCAAAAAAAACAAACCATCAAACCATATATACACAGCAATAATTCAAAAGTTTCAAATAACCTGGAAAATTAGATCAAAAAGCCAGGCTAACAACTTCAAAAGTTTCAATAAGCCGGAAAATTAGATCCAAAGTCGAGTAACAACTTCAAAAAGCCAGGCTAACAACTTCAAAAGTTTCAATAAGCCAGAAAATTAGATCAAAATACCAAAAAATTAGATCCAAAGACAAGCTAACAAAATTAGATCAAAAAGCCAGAAAATTAGATCCAAAGCCGAGCTAACAACTTCAAGAGTTTCAATAAGCTGGAAAATTAGATTAAAAAGCCAGGCTAATCAAAATACAAAAACATTATACATCTTGAAAAATCAAACTTAAACTTTAACCAATACAAACATATTAAGTATAGCAAATAAGACCATACATATTACTAATGTGAAAATAGCAGTGCAACATTCTAAAACAAATAGCAACAAATAGCAACGACTGATGCCACAACTGACATTAGTAATCATGTTTCTAGATATACCTATCTAAAACAAATAACAACGACTGATGCTTCCACAACTGACATTAGTAATCATGTTTCTAGATATACCTATGTAGCTACGCTGTAGGGATATGATGCTTCAACAGTCCATGCTAGTATCTGTTGTAACACAGTTAGAAACATGATGTTCCAACAGTCCATGCTAGAATGTGAATTAGCACTGTAAGAAACATGATGTTTCAACAACATATTCTAATACCATGGATCATTCTGGATACAACTGTGCGTTTCTTTTTATCAACTCTATTTTAGATCAAAGTAGAGTAAATTAGCATTTCACTGTATAAAAAATAGCAAAACATAAAAGCAGACAGAACAAAATAGTACAGCATTGGAGTACCAATTTTTTTTAAATGTTACTTCGCGTACCAGTCTTAAAACTGATTTTAAATTTCATAGAGAAACACAGTATAGCATACTTAAGAAAAACGGCATGATCTTCATACCCTAATAAAAATAATTTTTATTTATTCAAAACAGTGAATATCACAAACATAAGCAGAGTTTAAAACGGAAGAAATGATAATCCATCAGAGCAAAATGCCCAGTGAACTTTAATTGAAATTACGAAGAACCTACGCTACAACCCTCCCCCAACACTGAACTATAAACTGCACTACAGGACAACATAATGACCAAACTACTAGTTTTCATTCTAAATCTACGAAGAAAAGTTTTGCCCATTCTACTTCCCATATATAAAGATTAATAAAGCGAAATCCCAGATTTGCTTATTCATCAAGGATGCATCCCAAACTTTCAGCCGTCGCTTCCATCACTTTCCTCTTCCCAGGAATGCTGGGTCAAAGTAGTCCTGGGAGATTGTTCAGATGCATCCCAATTTTGCTTCTTCTCGTTGATGAACAGCCTATCATTTCCTTCGCTTTCCTCTTCCCAGGCAAGCAAAGGCAAGGTAGCCCTGTGAGATTCCTTAGCACTGCTCTTGTGAGATTCCTTAGCACTGCTCTTGTAAGTCAGATACACCATATTACTGCCTCCCTTAAGCTCTCGTCCACTTGTCATGTCACAAACATACCCCTGAGGAGGATGATCAAGTACAGTCCATGAGGATTGCCCAACAGGCGCACTAACGTGAACAGCAATGGAAAATACCTTTGGCTTGAAACAGAATAAAACCCTCTCAATCAGTTGCTTGAGTTCAACATCTTGGGGACCATAACCCATTGCTTCAAAGCTCGCATAACTAAACCCATCCTCAGGAGTTACATGAATTGTAGAAACAGCATCGCCTTCAATTGCATTCATGGAGTATCCACAGGGATCAAACTCAAAGTCACAAATATTAGAGCCAGGTAGAATATCACGAATCCCTGAATTGAGAGTCATTTCACCTGCTGACTTAATATTGCTCTTGTAAAATAGAGAAGCACGCTCACGGTCCAGCTGTGTCATGCACATCTCCAGTGTAAATACAGGTTTAGAGTCTTCATTAGCTGAGGCATCATCTGCACAAGCAGAATAAACATGCCAATTGTAGTTCTTGTCTGAATCTCCCATTACATATGCTCTTCCACCAGAACCAAGCATTCCAAAATATTTTTCCAGGTATGATACTTCCTCTGCAAAGCTGCGATGAGGAAAAGACTGTGCTCCAGTAAAGATAAATGTCCCTCTAGTATACTTCGCAGTCTTTACAGAGAGACACAAACCACTTGCATTGCTCAAGATCTTAGGGATTGAAAGAAGTAGCTTTGTGGTTCCACAAGTCTTCAGGACTATCTTGAATGGATAGACAAACATACTTGATTCTGAGAGAACATATGAATCAAGATGCTCATTTGACAGCTCAGATACAATGGTGCATTCAGCTAGCTTCAGAATTTCATCCAGTTGAGGGCGAGTGAGGGATCTTAGACCCCTGCCCTCAGGATCAGCAAAGAATGTTGTTGGGAAAAATTCAATCTCGAGTCTCTTTTCGAATCCTTCAAATCCAATTGCGGACATTGTAGGACAATCTCCACAAGACACACCCATCTTGAACTATTTTTAAAAACCAATGAAATTTGCCTTTGCCGGGAAGAGTAAGCTGGGAATTGACAGGAATAAATGGTATTTTGTAACAGGAAACCTTCAAAGCGTTGGGGGAGAAATTGCCAGTCCACAGAACTGAGGAGCTAATCTGCCAGCCGTGCAGTAGAGCCACAAACCAGCTCCTAGCATATACAGACTTATTGAAAATAACAAACTAAACTACTCCTACACTACAGATGCTGCTGTAAGAGAATATCAGGAGGGCTTTCGCACGCACTGCAGGAAGAAAATGGTGAAATAAGCATATGTTAGTATCTAAAAAAGCATTCATAAACAACAAAAACAGATAGGCTAGACACAATTATTCATTTCCAACTTGCATCAAACAGCAAGCTTCTACCTTCAAATTCCCTAATAGCTTTAATGCCCTAATAGCTTTTACCAAAATAGCATAGCAAACAATACGAATGTCGATACTTACGTTTGAGTAAGCAGCAGATCGGAAGATGTCAATGCCACCGTTTGGTCGAACGTCTTCAATTTTGTAGCCTAAGGGAGTTTCGTATTGGGGATAATTACTACTAGACTTCTGCTTACCACCTTTGGACTCCATCACAACATTCAGACTCTCTGCAACGTAATAAAAAACATGTAAGATTAATATAACCTCCAACTCGAAAAATAGATTACATTATGTACAAAATATAGCTAAATCGTGGTCATACATCATCAATATTAATTGATTGTCTTGCATTCATATTCAACCAAAAATTAAAAGAAAAATCCAGATTCATCATAAAGCCTAAGCTACTGCAATAAGACAACCTCAAGAAAAGAAATCAATCTCGCAGAATATATCTTCACGGGAGAATTCCAAGGATTTATCCACAAAGGGGGAAACTTACTCAAATAGGCTAATGGGAATCCAAAAGAATCAACTTGCTATACTAACAGATGCAGCATAATAAAAACAAAATTTCCAAACTTGCTAATGGACATGATAACAGATAAAACTGAACCACTCACACCTCTAGATTAGAGACGACCAATGAAAAAAAGAACAAATGACAAAAAATCTAATAGATTCATCAATGTCTAGAACAGACTTTGCACATCTAGAAGACAGAACTACCAAAACCCCAGCGAAAATATGATATTAACAAAGTGATGCAGAGATACACTTGGCTTATAAGAGAACCCTAAAATGTGCATAACGTCAAGACACATAGAAAGCCAAACTTTAATCTCCTGCAATTAATATATGGAATGGATTGATCTAATCTGACAACAATTTCAGCAGATCAAACAAAGCATATAAAAGCTAAATTGACCTATCCATGGATAATAAAGGCCAAAATAACCCAAACTTGAAAGACTAAACAAAAATAGCAATAGTCTTCCTGTATAGAAAGACGAAAGCAAAGCAGCGCTTGAGCTGGAGTAGTATTGGGATGGTTGGGATGGTTGGCCTGGGAAAGCCCAGTGCTTTCACCTTAGATGAAATGAGTATTAAGACGATTCATTAAATAGAAACTTCATGGTTGAATCCTATAGCAATATCAGGATTTGACACGCTGTGGAAAAAATACAACCTACTTAGGAATAGTATTCCAAAAAACGAATCCCTGGAAAAGAATAAGCTGCACCCACACACTAGAATAACAAAATAAAGGAAAGATCGAAAACTTAATGACAAAAAACTGACAGAAACTTATGGTATCCTAATAAATCAATCAGAAAAGCTCGAGGTACAATCAATCCATTACAAAAGAAATTGAATGAAACCCAAAATAATATTAAAGAACACAGAATATGAATCGAGCTACAAAGCCGCAAAAATTTATGAAAACAGAAAAACACAACCAGAAAAGCCTTAAAATTGACACAGATACTAAGACGCCTAACGAAAACTCGCTGTTAAAAGCAAAATATATGTATATAATATGCTTAAAATACAAAAAGAACCATTGCACAAACCTAAATCTACAATTCAGATTTCACAAAACAAGCCGCTCTGTAAATGGAAAAGCATCAACAACCTAAGATTTGGAAATATTCTTCAACAGAAAGACTAAAATATTCTTCAACAGACAGATTATTTATAGAAAACGAAACCAGTCATTACCAGATGCAATAAGCCAAAACAAAACCCCTTCAAAACTGGATTAAAAAAACCGAAACAAAGATCGAAAAGAACACATCTACAGAGAGAAATAATAACAATATCATTAACAGCAATTGCATGTTATCAGCCAATCCAACACAATACAAATCCCAGCCAATCCACACTACCGGAAGAAAACCTCGCATACAACGCAACTAGTTTGAAATCCTTACAACAAGAAAACAGAAAAACGATCGAAATCCTTACATGTATAAAATACTGCAGAAGGATATCAGCGAAGGCCGCCGCCAATCCACCCCACCAGAACCAAAAACAAATCTCAGATTGAAAGTAACTCAATTGAAAAAATTATCAATCCTCTAGAACCACACTCCCTCACAAAGAAACCCTAAAAAAAATCTTCGCTCAAATCGCCTTCTGTAATATTTTTCAGTGCAACGCAAGAAAAAAGATTACCTTCTATTGACGATTTGCATTCGGAGTGCCGGTATTTAAAGGCCAGAGGCGTGTAGGACGTGACGCGTATGTGCTTTATCTCATACCGCCAGATTTAACCGCACCTTTATATTCCCGCTAAACTTAGCGACTCAACAAAAGTAGTTATATGCCTCTAACCGCAAGCTTCCGCCACGTGGACCCCTTTCTCTTTTCATAAAACTTATCCGTACTAATCCTCTGCTTAGTCATCTAACGAGGTGGCCTTATATATGCTTTGCATGGCGTGTGCACGGCTTCTACGTGGCAAAATTTGTGCCCTTCGTCGGCCCCAGCCACACGTTTGGGGCTTTCTTCGAGGCCAAATTATATTGGCTAAGTACATATCTTGCCAGTTGGATAGAATATCTTTAATGGGTACTCTCTCCTAGGGCAAAACAATGTTTCATTATAGTGATTGGGACTACGCGAAATTGAAGGATAGAAGGGGTCATCCTTCTCGTGACGTGGACCCCAGTTTTGAAGTTGGAAACAAGGGGTCATCCTCCTAGTGACGTGGACCCCAGTTTTGGGGTTGGAATAACTTGGACAAGAAGAAATTTGAGCATTGGGGTTCTTTCTTTTATATATATATATATATACGAAGTTCCATAAACATGTGGTATAAGTGATTAGGGAAAAGTATGAGATGTGTGGTAGAACACA
Source organism: Sequoia sempervirens (assembly GCA_007258455.2). Classification (NCBI taxonomy): domain Eukaryota; kingdom Viridiplantae; phylum Streptophyta; class Pinopsida; order Cupressales; family Cupressaceae; genus Sequoia; species Sequoia sempervirens. Next base: position 62,310 of record VDFB02122301.1, on the reverse strand, counting down.
TAAATAGGAAGCATAACGGTCATGACAAGTGATAAGAAAGTCATGAGAAAGAATTAATTATTCTTGGAGAAATTACTAGTAATAAATGAGGGGTCCAAATGTTTGACCTTAAAAAGTGAGAATATGGTGGAGTTTTCACAAATGGGAAGGCGTTTGAGGTTTTTTAGGATGTATAATTAAGAGGGTTTGAGGTTTTTTAGGATGTATGATTGATATTGTTTTTAGGTTTATTGTGTTTTACTTATTTAATATGTATGATTAAGAGGGTTTGAGGGTTAGTAGGGTGTATGATTAAGAGCGTTTGAGGTTTTTTAGGATGTGTGATTGAGATTGCTTTTAGATTTATTATGTTTTATCTATTCAATATATATTATTAAGAGGGTTTGAGGGTTAGTAGGGTGTATGATTAAGAGGGTTCAGGTTTTTTAGGATGTATGATTGAGATTGTTTTTAGATTTATCTTGTTTTAAATATTCAATATGTATTGTGGAAAATTTGTCTACACATATTATGACAAGGATTTATCTATTTTATAGTGGAAGTTTAACGGTGAAGTTTCTTTATCTTATAGATAATATGAGGTAAGATGATGATATTAATAAATTTAGATTAATTTATTAAAAAATAGAGAAGTTAAAGGTTTTTTTATTGGGGTGTGTTTGGTGTGTATTTTATTTGAAGTTTTTATTTTTTGTAATTATATGTTTATAACTTATTTTCTTCATATTATATTTTTTTTATCTTTATGTACTTGAAAGTGGTCCCATGATTAATGTGTTGGAAAGCATGAGAAAAAGTCTTATTCAAGACCTAAATCTTTGTTGTTGGAATGTTGTGAAATGCAACCTCGACCACAAGTGCTACAATCATGCAACTATCAAGAATCTTAGTTGCTAGGGGTACAATTTGATGCTATTGGAGAGAAAAAGACACACATTAGATCATCTCCACATATAGAAACACTAGACCTTATGTATGAATTAGAATGGCATTGATGTCCTCTCTCTAATGTTCATCCTCTTGATTCAAACACTCACTATAGTTGTGCTTCTATATGAGCCCAAACATAATGAGGATGTTCCCTCCTCCCTGCATGAATCATCAATTTCATCCTTTAGCTTTATTCTAGGCAACCCAACATGTATTGGCCTTAAGAAGGATATGTCATGGTAAAATAATGAATCTGAAATCTTCATCTAATAACCAAGAAAATAAGACCAACCCTCAATGGTGTTGGTGTGAATAAGTCTTGTACCTAGTTTATTCCTTTACTAGGGACTTAGGGGACTTAATTCACATGTTAAGTTTACTTAGGATATTAGTTGTCATATCTAGATAAGTATTAGTTGTCTTATCTAGAATTTCCACTTTCCTAGGTAGTTATGAGTTAGTTGTCTCATGTGATAGGATTAAGACACTTGTCATGATCTTGTCTTATCCTATCTCTCATCCTTGCCTTTATAAGCAAGGCATCTCTAGCATATTTGTTAAATAGATGGCATATAGCATTGTATAGTATTGCATTGATCATATTGTATCATATTGCAATCCTTGTTTGGTGGAATAGCATCTTCCATTGTTGCTTCTCTCTATCTCTTGTGGAGGTTCTTTATTGAGACAAGATTCGCTTGTTAACTCCACCACGGTATCGAAATTTTCTAATCAAAAGCCCTTTCCATTTCTTTATTGGCTCAACACTTCTATCGTCATTTTGAGTTCTTGTATCCTATTGCATGCCTTGCATTTCGGAATGATTCCCCTGACGGCTGACATATGGCGTGATTTGTACCGTCCCATCAAGGCCTCGCGAGGGTCTAAAAAGCCGATCTCAGTTTTGTTTCACTTAATCCTGGCCACCATTTGCGCCGCAGTTATGGTTTCGGTTTCGCATCCGGAACAACTTCTGCCATGCGGGTAATCTCTTTGGAGCCAAAAAGAGTCCCATTACGTCCGCATGTCGAAGTTTTTATTATATAATTTGCCTATTCGAAATAAAAGCTTTGTCTTGAAAGGTAATCTTTATTTGCAGAGTCAGACGTCTCCCCGGTGCGTAACGATGGCCGGGAATTTTTCAAAAAATTATTATATTTAGTTTCGGATCAGATTGCTTATTTTTTGAAAAATTTCAAAAAAAAATTAAAAAATATTTGTAAAGCGCCGTTTGATTTAAACAATCCTGCGATCTTCATGACTCCTTGTCTGCCGGTAATACACCGCCAAATAAGTTTAAAATTCACCAATGCATGGGTTTCTACCGTCATCAAGAGTCCGACACGCCTACTGGATTTTAACCGCCACGATAGTCCTCGCCACCAATCGCTTCGCTACTTCAGAAATTGGCCGCAGACACCACCTGCTTTGCTGTTTAAACCCCACCGCTTACCTTTAAACCGGCCGGAACACCACCGCTGAATCGCTAAAGCAAATGAAACTCAATTTTTTTTTGTTACGTTTCGACCGGGTCACATCGACGCATCGACGGCAGTACCCCGAGGCTTAATTTTTGTACCCGTTATTTTAATGCCTAAAATAGGCATTTTTTTCATTTTTGCATAACTTTTCACCACGAAGTCGGATTTTTGCAAATGAGATATCGTCGGAAAGCTGGTTCGACGAACTTCGCAGTGGTGTAGGTGAATTTTCCAGATTTTTCCATTTTTTGCCAGATTTTTCAGCTTGAAGGTACAAGTGCATTTATTGCTTGTTCTTGATGTAACTTTTGCCAACGAAGTCGAAATTTGGCAAAATTTTTTTTGAAATTGATCAGAAAATCGCAAGGAATCTGTTTGTAACCTCTGTTTTCAGCTTTGCAAGCTCCTTATTCTAAAAAATTGTAAAAATCACCGTGTGTTATAAACGGTTGATTTGAGCTTGTCACTTGTAAAATTGCAAGAAATTGTTCATTGTAATTTGCTGGGGGGGTTGCAAAATCAGTTTTTAATACATTCTGGGGGGGTGAGAGGCACAATTTAAGTGCCACATTGTCCTTTTCTTTTGGTGATTCATGGCGGATCTAAGGCAAATTGAACCACTCACTCCACATAATTATCATACATGGAAGTTAAAAATGACTCAGTTGTTACAATCTAAGGGTCTATGGGTAATGTTAGATGCAGAACAACCTGAATTTACAAGGGATTATGAAAAGTTTGTCCATAGATGTAAAATGGATGAAGCAAAAGGGCTCATTGGCTTACATGTATCTGATAATCTATTGTTTCATATTTCGGAGTGCAAAACACCTAAGAATGTTTGGGACAAACTTGAAGAATTATATGGTAAAGTAAATCATTTCAGAACCTTGCAACTTCAAGCAGAACTACAATCCCTCTCTCCAGATGCGTTTCCTTCAATGCAGGATTTTCTTGCTCAATTCAAGATGATTTTGTCACAGTTGAAAGGATGTGGACGTGATGTATCTAGTGATGAATGTATCTTCTTGATTCTGTCTAAGTTAAAGGGCCCTTATCAAGTGTTTTCTTCTACTTTCTATTCAACTATGGATACAATAGGGAAAGATTACAAAATGCCTACATTTGAGTTGTTTTGTGAGCGTCTTACTAGGGAGGAGGCCAAGTTAATTCAGTTGGATGCCTTACCTAATTCTAAAAATCATGCTCTAATGGCTCAAACATCCAAGGGTAAAGGAAAGAACAAGAAGAAGCCCAAAGCAAAATCATCTTCTGGTTGTGAGAATCCCTCCAAACCGAAGCCGAAGAACAATCAGAAGTCCACTCAATCTCCTTCTTCTTCTACCTCTGGAGATTCTTCCTCCAAGTCCAAGAAAAAGAACGGAGATCCTTGTTCATTTTGTGGCAAAACTGGACATGATGCATCTCATTGCTTTAAGAGATTAGAGGCCTTGGAGGAAGCTATGAAGAAGCACAATATTTCAGTGGCTAAGCCTTCTTCAATGGGCAAAGGGCAAGCTCTTTCTGCACAAGCTATGCATTCACCTTCAGATAGTTGGATTCTTGATTCAGGTGCCTCACATCACATGACAAATTCACGTGATCTTCTTGATTCCATAGTTCATACTTCTACTTCTCAGATTGCAGTTGGGAACTCTTCACAGATTCCAGTTTTGGGGACAGGCTCCGTTCAGATGCTAGATGGGTGCATTGAGGATGTTTTACTTGTTCCTGATATTTCAGCGAATCTTCTTTCCATATATCATATTTGTCATTCTGGAGATGGGAAGTTAGTTGAGTTTTCTCCACAAAATGTGACTATTAGACAGTTACAAGATCCTGAGAAGGTTGTCGCAACAGGGGTAGTTGATCATGAGAATCATTTGTATCGATTTGATGGATTTGAGTCTTCATCAGGTTCATGTTTTGTTGCTCATGTTGATTCAATGAGTAAGCTTTGGCATGAGAGATTTGGGCACTTGAATTATAGATATCTTCAGCAAATGAAAGCACATAACTTAGTGGTTGGTCTTCCAAAGATCACTTACACAGATGGTGTTTGTCAAGGATGTGTTCTTAGCAAGCAACATCAAGATCCTTTTCCTAAGGGTCACGCTACACTTGCAACCACACCCCTTGAGTTGGTCCATAGTGATCTTATGTCATTCCCAACTCCTTCTTTTTCAGGGGCCAAGTATGTGCTAACATTCATTGATGATTTTTCCCGCCGGACATGGGTCTACTTTCTGAAGCTCAAGAGTGAAGTCCTCACCAACTTCAAGACCTTCAAAACCTTTGTGGAGAAGCAGTCAGGTTTTTCTCTTCGACAGATACGCACAGATAATGGGGGGGAGTATGTCAACGCATTTCAGATTTTGCAGCTATGCATGGTATTCTTTATCGCAAGACACGCCTCCTTACACTCCTCAGCAGAATGGTGTGGCGGAGAGAAAGAACAGGACTCTCAGGGAAATGGCCAATTGTATGATTCAGTCTAGGTCCATGGCTCCCGCTTTTTTGGCCGAAGCTATCAATTGTGCCAACTATATTTAGAATCGTATGCCCCACAAGGCAGTGTGAAATATGACCCCTGAGGAGGCTTGGTCTCATCGCAAGCCAAATGTTTCCTTCTTCAAAGTATTTGGTAGTGAGGCTTGGGCATTCATTCCGAATATCGACGTGGTAATCCATGGAGAGTAAAGAGTCACTGCTATATCTTTGTTGGCTATTGTGAGGATGTGAAGTCATACAGATTGTTTGATCCTGACACATGAGAGGTTCATTTCCGACGTGATGTTCAGTTTTCTGAGACCTTCACCCACTCAGATCCTCCTTCAACTTCTTCTTCATCACAACCAACTCAGTCTTCTTCAATTCATGATACTTTGCTACTTGAGGAAGACTTTGATGATGGTCTTGATGAACCTCCTCCTCACTCACCCACTAGGCCACGATGGGCTCGAGTTACTCTTGAGGAGGCTGGTCCTCTTGTTGGTGATCCCACAGACACTCGCCGCACTCGTTCTCAGACTTTTGGAATTAGTCTTTTGAGTCATGCAGTTTCTGATGATCCTCAGAAGTTTTCAGATGCTTCAGGTATTCTAGAGTGGGATAGTGCTATGGATGATGAGTGGCTCTCTCATGAACCTGCTACTTGGGATCTTGTGCCTCTTCCTATGGAAGAAAGTTGGTTCGCGCAAGTGGGTGTATCGCACTGGGCATGCGTGCCAGGAGGACCCCATCGACAAGTACAAGGCTCACTTTCCTGTTGCAGCGTTTTCTCGTGTCAAGGGATTGACTATTCCAAGACCTTTGCTCCTATTTCCAAGATGGATTCTATTCGCCTTGTCCTTGCTATAGCTGCCTCACAGGGATGGTCAGTATATCAGATGGATGTGAAGAGTGCTTTCTTGCATGGGGATCTTCATGAGGAGATCTATATGGAGCAACCACTAGGTTTTGTGCAAGACTCTTCACTTGTTTGCATGCTTCAACGTTCATTGTATGGTCTCAAACAAGCCCCTAGGGCTTGGTATGAGAAGATGGATAGTTTCTTGCTTGCTTCTGGTTACACTCATTGCCATTCTGATCCCATAGTTTATACACAGAGACATGTAGAGGATCTACTTATACTTGTGCTCTATGTGGATGACTTACTCCCTCATAGGAGCTCCCACTTCCATGATCCGTAGCACACACTCCAGCATCGATGGAGCTGAGTTTTGATGCTAATCCCACCTTGGTCTTTTGCATTACCTCCCTTGGTCTTCGATTCACTGCACTCTGAGGGATCTTCCCTTCCGTGCCAGTAAGTATGCTCTTGATTTGCTTTAGAGATTTGGCATGGCTGATTGCAAGCCTACCCCTACTCCATTCCAGTCAGGTGTTGTATTGTCTTCCAGTTGCACTACTCCTACAGTTGATCCTACCTTGTATCGGCAGTTGGTTGGTAGTCTTTTGTACTTGATACATAGTTGTCCTGATATTTCTTTGCGTTAGACGTAGGTCGAGTATCGAGGTGCCGTGGTTGGCTAGTCGTAGGTTTTGTGGCTCTCGGACAGCTGATGACTAAGTTCTATCTCCACTCAACCCACTACTCTTGGTGTGACACCAGAGTGCCAGTCCATATTTCTGAATGCAACCCGGAGCATCAACTACTCAAGCATATTGAGATCCACCATGCACTTCAATGTAGCTCATCCAGATGGTGTGTTCTTAGCTTGAGTATTTTACTCTACAGACAACAGTTGGGCATTATCTTCACTAAACCTTGGTATCACTGCTATCTTCAATTACATCGATGTTTGGGGTGAAGGAAGTTGTCCTTGGGGTCTTGAGGAGACCTCCTTCACATTAGTTTTCTATTGTATCTTTTCTCTTGGAGAGGAGTTTTCTCCCACGTGGTTTTTCTCTTTTTCTCCTTGTGAGAGTTTTTATTTTGTACATGGGTACCTCATCAGGCCTAGTTTCCGGGACCCATCCTTTTCTTTATGCATTGGTTTGTACCTCCCTAAGTTGCACTTAAGGGGGGGTGTTGGTGTGAATAAGTCTTGTACCTAGTTTATTCCTTTACTAGGGACTTAGGGGACTTAATTCACATGTTAAGTTTACTTAGGTTATTAGTTGTCATATCTAGATAAGTATTAGCTGTCTTATCTAGAATTTCCACTTTCCTAGGTAGTTATGAGTTAGTTGTCTCATGTGATAGGATTAAGACACTTGTCATGATCTTGTATTATCCTATCTCTCATCCTTGCCTTTATAAGCAAGGCATCTCTAGCATATTTGTTAATAGATGGCATATAGCATTGTATAGTATTGCATTGATCATATTGTATCATATTGCAATCCTTGTTTTGTGGAATAGCATCTTCCATTGTTGCTTCTCTCTATCTCTTGTGGAGGTTCTTTGGCGTTGCAGATTGAAGATCTTGGGTTGTTAACTCCAACAAATGGAAAATCTAAAATAGGAGGTTGTGGTTAAGGTATCATTCTCAGTATCCAATTCCCAAATGATTTGCTTGAAGCTATTGTTGAATGTTGCTTAAGACCTATTATGTTATTTTCATTAAAGGTTTTCCAAATGGATCTGAATTTTCTAAATGGGTCAAAGCAATTTGGGAGAAAAGGGGTTGGGTATCATGATCTATTAAGGGTTTAGGCAAGTGGTGTATATTATCACAAGCATGAGACTTTGAATTTCACCTGCAAAGCCCCTCCAAAGCTATATATCCCATGTGGATACAATTTCCATTACTCAACTTAGCATTCTTAACCCCTTCTTAAAGAGTGTGCTACTCGACTTGTTAGAATGATATGGTGTAAGACTAATAGTGACAATTTTGCTAATTTGATAATGCACCTCAAAGCTTGCATTGAAATTGATTTCTCACTAGTTGCTTGGATTTATATGACCTGGGTTTCTCAATTGATCAACCAATGGCCTACCTTGACAAGCTAAATTGTTAGGCATTTCTCTACACTCAAGCTAGAGAAGTAACTAAGCGAGAGAGCCCCAAAACTCTAGGATACTTAAGGACTCTAATTAACATTTTTTTAAACAAATTTGTGCTAGTCTTGTACACATTCAACATATGAGCTCGATAGGTTAATTTATGTGTATTTATTATGTTTAGATGTGTAGAGAATTTTGCTTTATATTATTTTTCAATATGTTTATTTTAGATTAATGCATTTGTGTGTGTAGAACTAGTGTGTTAGATGAGTTTTATGTAAATATTAATTTGTGTGATTTTGTTTTGTTGATTGCCTTGAGTCCAAATAAGTGCTTCTAATATCTTCGATTACACATTTCCAAAGCTCCAAAACAAAACTAGGATATTATACATCCCTTTAGAGATTAGAACTTGGCATTTCAATTATTTCTTGCTTTTTTTGAAAACTTTTACTCTTCTTATAAACTAATCTCTTTGAGGTCTCCAAAACAATAGAGATAAATCATTATCCATGCATTATGGGAAATCCTACATCCTTTAGGATCAAGCACTTAATTTCAAACAAAGCTTCCAAGTTCTCTACTTTGTTGTCTCACATTTTGGATAGCCACAACACATTGTTAGACTTGTCATCAAGTCTTTATTCAATATTTCAAGCTTCTCTCATTATTGTTTGATATCTTGGACAATCATATCTACATTTTGTAAACATGTTTGGGAGATCCAACACTTGCTACAACTAAACCAAAGCTTTCTAAAGCTTGATCACGCATTATAGAACATTCACAACTTGCATGCAAATCTAGAATGTCATTTTAACTTACCAAATTATTGTTTAAACTCATTATAAGTAGTGAAAATTACTACCATAATCTTATTTCAATACTTTTTGAAGCCTATTTGTAAGTTGTCTAGCATTGCAACATCCCTTCTTGAATCTAAGTCTAAATATTCAAAAATTATTATACAGACTAAAATCTCATTATCTATAGCATATGTAATTGTTGTCCCAACTTTGTTGATGTTATTTTCTATTATGACAAAATTTAGGACAATCATTTATAAATTAAAACATTACTTGTTTATTATTCATATTGATCAAGGGGCATCCACTATATTGTTTTATTTTTATTCTACTTTGGAAATAGTAGTAGAGTTTGTACCTTATTTTCCATTGAATATTAAAATCCTGGACGGGTGCATTGGGATGCAGTTAAGAGAGTGTTAAGATTTTTGAGGGGTAATTTTGAGTATTCCTTGTGTTTTCATGGTTATCTTATTGGACCTCAACATTTAGTATGTATTTATGGATATGTAGATTCACATTGGGTAGATGACATTGACAATAGAAGATCCACTAGTGGTTATGTTTTCACTATATTTGGTGGTGCAATCAATTAGATGAGTAAGAGACAAGTTGTAGTCACTTTGTCCATGATAAAAGAAAAGTATATGGCAACTACTCATGCTTTTAAGGGATCCATTTGGCTTAGACGATTATGTTATGATATTGGGTTTGATACAAGGATAATTACTATTTATTGTGACAATTAGAGTGTCATTTTCTTAGTAAAGAGCCCTACTTTCCATGCCAGAACAAAGCACAATGATGTTTAGTTTCATCTTATTTGTTATATGGTGGAAGATGGGAAGGTAAAACTAGATAAGGTTGATACTTTGATGAATGTCGCAAATATGTTGATAAAACTTGTGATCATAGAGAAGTTCAAATGTTTTGAATTCTATGGGCCTCATGACCCTTTGCAGTTGATTTTTTTCGGCTCTTAAAAGGTCTTCGACAAGTGGGAGAATGTTGGGTTTAAGGTGTCTCAACCTTTGTAAGTCCTATCATTTAATTAATTAGTTATTTTATGCCTACTAATGTTATGTCATTTAGTGAGACCTACTAATGAGGTGGCATCCTACTTGACTATAATGGTATGGAAGCTATACATATGGATGCAGGCATCTCACTTAATGGACCACACTATAATGGCATGTTGGTGTCATGTGTTGGGTTATGGGATATTTTATGACAGATTATGACATAATCTTATGGCGCACTGGTCTATGACAGTTTATGAGGATGTAAGAGCACTTTATGACAAAATTCATGACAACCAACCATTATTAGGTGTTATAGTTCTATGGGCCTCACCACCCTCTTTAATTGATTTTTTTTAGGCTCTTGAAAGGTCTTCAACAAGTGCGAGAATGTTGGGATTAAGGTGTCTCAATCTTTGCAAGTCCTAGCATTTAATTAATTAATTATTTTATGCCTACTAATGTCATATCATTTAGCAAGACCTACCGATGATGTGGCATCCTACTTGACTATAATGACATGCAAGCTGCACATATGGATGTAGGTGCACCACACTATAATGTCATATTGGTGTCATGTGTTAGTTTATGACAGGTTATGACAGAATCTTATGATGCACTGATGTATGACAATTTATGATGATGTAAGAGCACTTTATAATGGAATATATAACAACCAACCATTATTATGTGTTATGGTTCTATGGGCCTTGGGACCCTCTGTAGTTTATTTGTTTTTGGCTCTTGAAAGGTCTTCAACAAGTGGGAGAATGTTGGAATTAAGGTGTCTCAACCTTTACAGGTCCTAGCATTTATTTTTTTATTTTTTTATGCCTCCTAATGTCACATCATTTAGCAGGACCTATTGATGAGGTGACATCCTACTTAACTATAATGACATACAAGTTGCACATGTGGATGTAGGAGTCCCACTTGGTGGACCACACTATAATGTTATGTTGATGCCATGTGTCAGGTTATGACATGTTATGATAGAATCTCATGATGCACTAATGTATGATGGTTTGTGATGATGTAAGATCACTTTATGATGAAGTCTATGACAACCAATCATTATTAGATGTTGGTACCGATTCATGCATGTAGGTTCCTACAGGTTGAGGAATCTTATGCATGCAAAGGAGGGTGTTAGATTTGGCATATTCCCTTGCATGTGTATGATGGTGATTTACATGCAAAGAGGTTGCATGCATGCAGGTACTATACATGTCAAGAAAATTATTGCAACCATTAAATTCATGCCACATGGATTTGAATGCACATCTTGGGCTCACTCCTTTATGAATTGTAAAATCTATAAATTGGTGTTGTTGTTCATAGCCTGTTAGTGAAGTTTTTCTATAGGTAAAGTGATGTTGTCGAAACTGATCCAAGTTCAAATATTGATTATTGGAGACTCATGTTAAGAAGTTTGATGATGATATTATATTGTAATCATATTTGTGTACTAATAATAAAAAAATAATGTGCTTTTGGGGTATAGGGGTTTTCTCTCGAAAGGGTTTTCCTCACATATATTTTTGTGTTACGATGGTAATATTTCATGCATATTATTTGGATGTATTTCTTTTATTGTACTATTAAAATACTGTAATAAAATTACATTATCTCCTCCACTTAGATTATTGTTGGAAACATTTTCTACACCTTTGCTTCCTTTCAAAGGATTGGGGCCCTATAGGGACTTGGAACCATGGGACTTAACTTCCCTTGGTCTTGAGTCCATCTACAAACCTTAGGTCCAAGAAGACAAAGTAGAGGCCAAGCTCCTCAAGGGACCAAGAACCTAGTAACTTAGTCCCTAGATTTCCAAGTCCTCTCATGCCCTAGAAGAAGACACGAAGGGAAGATTACAAGGGGCGAGAATGAGATTTCAAGGAAACCCAAAACCTTAAGATCTAGTGAATATGTTTCAATTCCACCCATAATCTTATAGCTTGGGGGGAAAGAATATATGCCCAATAATAAACATAAACACTTGAAACTTTTTTTGAACACGAGAATTCACCAACACAAGGAGAGCCCATATGGGATTTCTCATATTGGATATTAATGATGGGTGAGATAGGAAAAGTGTATGTAGTGGAAGGGACTCAAGAAAAAAATTGGGATTATAAGATTGAGTCTCAAAATACTATATTCTAGAAAGATTGACCTTAAATAGGAGTTAGAATTTGAAAGATGGAAACTAGCCTGCACCATGTCACTTAGCCATAGGTGGAAAAAATATTAGCAATCGCGATTAGTTCATACCAAATAATTTATAATGATAATAAGATTCTAGATATAGGGATAAATATTTATTATTGTACCAAATAAACAAAATTAAAAATTATGATTATATATTTACAACACCTATATAAAGTAAGGTGAAAAAAGAAAAAGTATGAATTATGCACATTTATCCCTTAAAATTAAATACATATATAAATGAAGAGATTAACATTTCAAAAATTATATTTTAAATATTGAAAAGAACTTAAGAATATTAAAACTTTTAAATTGAAACAATAAAAATATTTAAATATCTTTATTTTACAACTAAAATAAAATTTTAAAAAATTAATCTTGTTCCTACTTATCTTTATTCAAATAAATGATTGTTATTTTATATTTTAAATATTTTAATGTTGCATTAGAATAAGAAGAAATGTAAATATTATAATATTAATATTAATATTAATTATAAAGAGAACTCTTAAATATAAACAATTAAAAGGGTGATGACAACACTAAGAACTTCACTCTAAGTGACTTGTATTACAACTACCTTGTAATCTTCAATTTATTTGAAAAATATATATATCATTATAATTATAAAAAATATAATTAGTATAATTTCTATTGTATGATCTATTGATGTTTAATATAAAAAATTATTTATGAAAGAGGATATTTCTTTTTAAAAATAATGTATAAAGAGTTATAAATAAAATAAAATTTATCTTTGAAATTATTTAAAAAATGTTTGTGAATAGATTTTGGTCATTTTCAAGAAAAATATCAATTTTATTTAAAATTTTCATTAAATAATTTTATTTTTCTATTTGAAATATTATTTATATGCAATATATCTATCTTACCTTGTGTTGTCTTTATATATAAAAGTCAAAGAATTGAGATAGTTTCTTCATATAACATGTGTGTGAGAGATTTTTGGGTTGCATTTTAGTTTGTCACTAATTGTTGAGTTTTGATTTAGAAAAGGTTAAGTTTCTACACCACTCTTGAGAAACAATGCTTTCAACTTTAGTTCCAAGATATCCAAACTAAGATTTGTTTCTTTTACTCACTTGTTACACCTACTCTTCTATATAGACCGAAACTTGGTTCATTTCCCCATGAAAGATAACTAGAATAGAATTGAAAGAATACTTACTTCCATTTTTTTTGGTATGTGAATTTTTGTCTTTTCATTGATTAGCAAAAAAGATTACATATTTCCATCTGAGCAGTGATTTCCTGGAGCGCCACCCCAAAACACCCACCACCTGCCCTAACCACTAGTACATTTGCTCGGGACTAACCTACCATGTTGTTATAGTTACCACCTAGACTAAAGTCCTGCTACCTATGCAAGCCAAAACAATGTACAGGGCCTCTACCTGATGCCAAACAGACCCTAAGACATTATAGTGAAAACTACATACTTAGACGCCTACTTGACCAAAGACAATTGCACCAAAAAATGGCCACCAACCTCATTCAACCAGCACCCCTCATCCACCAGCACCTCGCGGAAGAGCTCTTTCCAGTCTATACCCGACATCACCTCTAAATACAGGAAAACCTTCAAGAACTCCACCCTACATGCAGCTTGTTCTCTATGCATCACCAAGTCTCGTCCCTTGATATTCAAGAGGAAAGGATAACGTCTAACAATTATGCGAGAAATAAACACGCTTTCCATGTCGTGCAAATGTGGCACCCCCACACCCAATTCAACAATAATAATGGCATCCTCAATCCCACCCAAGAGGTCTGCCATGACCAATTTAGTTATAGGACATAACAACCCAGCCAAAATAACCCAGGGTCATAATAACCCAAGCCAAAATAACTCATGATCAAAATAACCAATGGAAAAAATAACCCCGTAAGAATATAGAGAAATTGTAAAATGACCATGGGTTATTTTTTCCATGGGTTATTTTGACCACAGGTTATTCTGTCTATGGGTTATTATGACCTTGGGTTATTTTGTCCTTGGGTTATTATGATGGGGTTATTGTGCCCAGGGTTATTTTGGTTGGGTTATTATGTCCTGATACCATTCAGGCGGTATGTCCTACCCAACGTCCTCAAATGATGCCCTCACCGCACCTTCAATGCTTGAGACAACATCTCATTAATGCCCCACCCCGCTGCCAAACTCTCGTACCGCACACACTAGGTAATATGCTACCATTCGCCTATCACCCAGACAACGCCAAGTCTAAGACCACCCACCTAGCAACCACAGGGAATACTTACTTCCATGTTATGCAATTTAAAATTATATTAAAAATGCTTACTTCCATATTATGCAAGCATTTTCAAGCTAAAAAATTAGTTCCTCAAGACATCATTCTCATAAAATTTGGTATTGCCTCATTCATTATTGTTGTGATCTTTCAAGAGGTAACTATGATACATAGAGTTAGAAATATGACCAATGCTTCCATTGATTTCCTTAGATACCCATATCAAGCATTAAAATCATCTATATAATTGGCACAAAATGAGATCTACTCTAGCCAATACACCAAAGCTTCTATTTTGCTAGGCCTTGTAGGCATTGACATGGACATGTTTTCTTCACATATTTTTTGTATTGATGGGTGGGTGTGAGATCATGATGGGTTAACCAATATCTCTAAGTGACAATGAAAATGTTAACAATTAACTCAGACAACTTCATGCGAAAAAATGGGTTATCTACAAAATTTAAAGTATATATGATAATAAAAGTTCTAAAAAATTGCATGTAGTTTATGGACTACTATTTTTTGGAAAATTAAATTAATTTGGTGAAAATTAGATATTTCAATTAGACACTACTCAAATTTAAAAAATAAAATCAAAAGTAGGTATCATTCCAACCAACCTAAGTATCAACATTTTTTTTCCAAACTATAGATATAAGTGAAGGACATGCACAAGTGAATTTGATGCATACTTTTGTGAATTCTTTATTAGTACATAATTAGTTATGAATATTTTAGTACAACTTTTTTAAAATATTAAAAATAATTTTCTGGCCAACTTAACTTGGTAAAAAATATAAAATTGATTTTCTAGGCTTGTAGCTAATGAAGCTTGGAGTGTGACACATCTTTCAAATATTAAAAAAGCATAAACAATTTGAAAGTTATGTACATTTTTCAATTATTATGTCTATTAGGGATTAAGACATAATATATGTAGAAAATTACTAATAACTTCCTATTAAAACTATAATCAAACATATATTATATTTATATAATCCCAAGAGTTTCTTAAATATACCTTTTTCATTTTATCAAAATTGGATAAAAACTTCATTAGCATCAAGGGTGAAGTCAAGGAAAATCTACGAAAACATATCAACCCATCATTTGTATAGAAAAAAATAGGTTTGGGATTCCCAACCTTAATTCTTGTACAATTTGGAGGGCCTAAAAGCAAAAAGGATACTTATTTTGACACCCCATACAATTTGAAGTAATTTTGGCACGAAATTTTAAAAAATAAATTGAATAATCCATTTTCAAAATAGATACTCATTTTTAAAAAGGTAATATTTGTTTCATTTTGACTTACCAAGCCAAATATAAGCCTAAAAAAGGATTCACAATTTTTAATGAGGAATAGTGTTTTACTTTATATTAAATAACATAAGTACATAAATGTGTTCACATAAAGTATGGGTGGAATGGCTTCTTGGTTTTAATGTTGATTTTTAGAGTTTTACAATTTTGGCTAACACTTTCATTCAAGTTTTTCCTCCCCAATTGATGTTTGGTCCATCATGATGTTGCACTCACCTTGATGCACCAAATTTTCCTACAAGGGAGATAAATAGGGGTATTAGAGATGAGATCTATAGAGCTTACCTATATATTCCAAATGGATAGAACCTTAGGAACCTCTTTTCTTGAAGCTTCAACACTTCTATAATCCATTTTTATTTTTATGATTCGATCATCTAATCTCCAAATTACAATAAGTTTCAATTGTCTCATTGATTAAGGGTTTATTTAGTATATTTCAGAGTTTGTTCACAACCCCTTTGCATAGAGATTAATCACCATATTACTCATGTGCATTGTATTTATTATATTTATATAATGAAGCCTAAAATTGTGCATATGTTGGAGATATTTATAGAGAACTTCAAACACCATGCAACTTATTGGTGTTGGTGTATTTTATTTTATTTGCATCTAGTTTATGACTTTATTGCACTATATGCACCGAGTAAGGATAAACTTTCTTAGATTTAATTGTGTCAATTAGTCATATTTACTTTATTACACTTGTTTAGTCTGGGCTAACTTATACTCCTATCATACCAGTTCATCTAGTTATATCAACCTATCCATGCCTAGCTTTAGTTAGATCCATATATCATGGATATCTACCTTAGTTTTCATCTTTCATGCATTGTCTTGTTCTATACAAGCATAAACTTGTTTGTACTTTCTAATATCTATTAAACACCAATTATTCTATACAATCATCATGTTTTTATTTATTTATCTCTTATTGTCTTTTCTATATTTACTTGTGGAAATTTTGTTGGTTTAATGGATCCTAACTCTTGAAATATTTCATTATTCCTACATGCTAGTAAAGTTATATCTTATAGTTAGTCCATTTCTAGGTAATGGTGAATCATGGCACTATTTTAATCTCACCATTGTATCTATAACCACTAAATTAGCTAAGATCCAATTTTATTTTATCTCATTGGGCAACCTAAAGTTGATCAATGGCTACAAGTCTTTTGTGAGAAGTGAGTTGCTAAAAATGGTAACCATTAAATTAGCTAAGATCCACTTTTATTTTATCCCAATTAGGCAACCTAAAGTTGATTAACTAGAGGGAAGGTATGCCTTATTATTTGTAAGAGTCTTTTGTGAGAAGTGAGTTGTTAAAAAATGGATTGGTCTATTGCATATAGATTGATTTCAAACATACAAATTGACATAAATTTATCAAACTTGGAGCAATTGTAGAAAAGGAATTTTTCAATCCCTATGCATGCAAGCTAATTCCATCCAACCTATGTGAAATATTGTACCATAGATAAAAAAAAATTAGCCCTGCACAATTTTTTGTATCTTTTTATTTTAAAAATATTAAAAAAATGAAAAGATGTATTAAGTACCATGTTGTTTTCTTTGTAAGGGGAGTATGCTCATATCCTACCATGACACCCTTACTATGCATAGGGTGTAGGTCTCCACAACTTTCCAACACCACACACTACTAGCTTTTAACATTTCTACTAGCAACGTAAAGTATTTTGGAAATAATGCAAGAACTTTTCATATACAAACTAATATATCCTAGACCTAATGCTTATGAGTTAATAAAAAAACTAGGAAAAATAATAAAATAATTCTAGGAACTTAATTAACTAGGTGCAATATTAGACTTGGGATAACACTATCCTAGGAGAGGTATAATATAAATACAATAACACTTGGGCCATTCAAAAGAAAGTTGTAGACCTCAAACATAATTCTAAATAAGAATCAAAATCCAAGATTCTAGGATCACCCTCTATAGATCTTGCAAAGAAAAACTTGAGAATGACTCCTATAACACCAAGACTAGTTAGTTTGGTAGAGAAGTCTACTTTGGTATGCTTTATGGATGGATTATCAAGTTCACTAGGTATGTTTAAAAGATACACCAATCCTATGAGGTTGAACATGTCAACCACAAAAGAAGAGGATCCAAGAATAGGCTAGTGACATGCTCAAAATATTCTATATGTACTAGAAATGTTAATGTTAAAAGTTCCTCCAAGGGAAACTCCTTTGTGGAATCTTGGGGGAGTAATGAAGTAATAATGGGAAGTTCTTGAAGAAAGCACTTGTTTTTTATTAGATAAACAAGCGAAGGGCCCTAATCCCATGGTTACAACCAAATGAACAAAAAGAAAAATAGGGTGGGAAACAACACCACCAAGCAACATCAAAAAACAATATCCAAGGTGGATCGTAGGCCAAATATCATAACCATAACCATAAACCATCCATAGTTAATCAAAAACATAAATTTTTTACTAGAGTACTTAAAGCTACGCAAACCATTAATCAAATCCGTCATTTTCCAACAAGTCCTAAACCATAACAAAGTTATTATGAAGTAGCATTCCAGAATTAAGAAACGATAAGAGACAAAAAGGAGAGAAGTCATTAAACAACATCAAAAGAGGAAGCCATTACTCAAATTTTTGCAACAGGTCCCATATTCACCAATAAGGGAGATATACTCCCTCCAGTTAGGTCCCTTTGAATCATCCAACACCTTCAAATCATCAGACTTCCCCAATTTTTTTAACTTCCTAGAAATTTTTGTTTGACCAAAAACCACACCCATCATAGCTCTTCACATAAGCCTATTAGTCACCTTCATCAGCGTGACCAAGGCTTTCTCCATGTCATTATACTAAAAGGTTAGTTTGCTTTTAATAAAATTCAGGCCAGAATCAACAACATTGTTATCTTTGCCAGTATTCTCTACATCTTGAACAGTTAGGGAATCATTCTTCGAGTCCTCCTCCATTTCAATTTGCTCCTCCTCACCATCTTCCTTCTCCTCTTCTAATCCCTATTCCCCCATATCATAGGTTGAATCCTAAAAATCCATCCCATTAGAATCTTCATCTACTTGGGCTTTGAAATCTTCAATTTCCAAGTCTTCCTCAACATACACATAAATTTTTTAGTTTTCCTTTCCTATCTTTGGAAGCATCTTTTTCCAAGTGAGTAGACATACGCCCACCATTACCGCCGCTTCCTTACCCCTGCTAGTTCTCAATCATTTCCTCATTTTGTAGACCCTCTTCACTAATTGTGATAACTTCTTTTTGAGGATTCTGATCTTTTTTAACCTTTTTTGACTTGGATAATTCCAGGAGAAGAGTAGAATGATTTCTCTTCTCTGGGGTCACTCTCACAAGCTCATACTCCAAGGAACCTTTACCAACATATTTCTAAGAAATAGGAGTAGAAGGATTCGAACAAGTAGCAATAAGGGAAGGGCATTTGGTAGGGGTTAACACCTTCCTAGCAGCAACAATGGGGGGCGACCCAAGAATAGGATCCACAATAGGGTTTTCATCCTCAGGGGGATCATCATTGTCACCACCATTTCAATTATTATTATCAATTCTAGCAGCAATAGGGTTTCCATGAGGGTTTAGTGCAAGAGCATGCTTATACAAAGAAAGTATCAAACCTTGATAGGGGGGATTCCATGGGCTTGAATTTAGGCATGAAAGCACTTGTTAATAGGTGGAAGTGGAGATTGTTAAATGGATTGGGCTCAAATTCAAGCCCAGGGAATCCCTTAATTTTAATGAGAAACTCAACAAGGCTGAGCAAGGCCTTGATCAATCATTTTAATATTGGTGTTTAAACATGTAGTTTCACAAATCTTAAAGACATATGCTAACACCTAAGGCTAGGGGCATTCCATCAAAGGTGAAAGAAAGGGCTATGATTAAATTGTAACATAAAGGGACTATTAGATAATTAAGGATGGATATATTTTTACCCTTTTGTTAGCTTTACTAAACCAAAAGGGTGCCCCTTAAGCTGTGTTTCTTAAAAGGACTAACAACAACCAATGATATAATGAATCTTGAGGAAAACCACATTCCAAAATAGATGGCAAGTTTCTATAAAATTTTCACTAAGTACCAATGTGTTGCTTGACCATGGACCAAGGGTATAACACCTCTATAATAAAATACAACAGACATGTGGAGATTAGGATGTAAGCTTATTAACCCCTTAAGATTTACATTATCTCATTTCACACATGTGTGGTGAAAATAATAGTGTGTATATGACTATGAATGACCTCCTTGAGGCTTATAGATAGTTTACAACTCTAAGGAAATGAAATCAAAGCAATGTGGTGGGTCAACTAACTCCAATTAATCATTAAGGTTGATGTTTAATATAGGACATTACTCAAGTAAAACCACCATATGATGTCGTAAAGAAGATGGCACATAAGAGTATGCCCAAAAAATCCACACACAAGCTAGGATTTATATGTAGATATGAAAAATAAATGACAGTACAAGTCAATCACAAGAACATATCTTACACATCCATCAATAGATCTATATACTTCTTGCATAACCATGAAATTATACCTTATTAAAAATCCTTTTCAAAGACAAACCAATCAAATGTAATGCACATATCAACAAATATTATTAAGATGGCTTGCTAAAATATCAAAAGCATACAAATTTTCATGGAGACATTTGTTTGATTGAAAGTTGTGCCTTATATTTATTCCTCTTATAACTTACAAAAGCAACATCACAATGATGTAATAAAAACATGATGTATACATTCATTATCATTCGACACAATATAAGATACAAAGCACTTTGCACCTTCCTTTTTATCTTTCTTTTACCAAAAATATAGTTTAATTGAAAACTCAATAACCCAACCTCTTACCCATTTTTGACCTTCAACTCGCCACATATAGCATTTGAGTTTGAATATTTGAGGGAAAGTTCAAATTATTATCCTTCATAGCCAATAGGATATAAACATCTTGAAAAAGAATAAACAAGATCACATAGGATTGATCTATAAATGACCTTAGGATCATGCAGCATGGATGCAAACCATAAAAAAGAAAACCAATTAGAAGATGATTGGGGAACTTGCAACAACCACAAAAAAATGGAGCAATTACTAAGAAGGGAATGATTCACAACAAATCCACAAGATAGGCCTAAAACACCAAGGGTTTCCTTTGTAAAGCCAAATATAATTATCACAAGAGTTGTTAGTGCTACAAAAAGAGAAACATGACTAATAATTAGGGTAGAAGACTTTGTGACAACAACCTACAAGTAGGAAAAGAAATAAAGGTAGAAACAAGGGATGGGAAGGCATTACAATAAAAAACAAGGCACCACACAACATAAAGAATAACTAGGAGATCACAAAACAAAACTAGATAATATTGCATAGAAAGAAAACTTAATGACAAGATTTGTAATATTTCAACAAGACAAAATAAGGCATAGAACATGCATTTGGGTCAACATAATAAGCAAAAACACTAGAAATAGTCATTAAATTAGACATAGACCAACACGTTGGTGGAGGGATGATTAGAATTTCCTCTTTTATAAAAATAGGAGCAATGTCATAATAGGCTCTCAAGCACATGGGTAGCACAAATGTTTCTTAACTAATGTTCTTTTGTGTTTTTAGTTGTTTAGTTTTTTGTGTTTTTGATGTTTTCAATTATTTAAATATTTTTTTATTTTTGATGTTTAATAACATATGTAATCAATATGTTTTTCATGGCATAATGCGATGGTTAAATTATGCTATTATTGTTGTAGCCATCAAAGTTCAAACCTCCATTGGGCCATTATGATCATGGGTATTATGCCCTCATTGATCCAATGTTCTTGTAGATTTTAATCTTCATATAGAATTTGTTGGTGTTCATGTTAGTTTCTTGATACTCCAAACCCTTTTTGGGTCAATGTGCTTGTAGGATTTGTGCTCTTTCTAGGCTACTAATCTCACATGTTTGGACTATTCATAGCAATGCATTGTGTTCATGCCAGGGATGTCATCCCTGGTTTGTGACCTCACCTAGCTTAGGCTAAGCTAAAAATTCATGTTTTACCAATAAAAGAACATATGTAATAAATATATTAATTCAACTACCATGAATACAAATTCACTAATACAATTGTTTCCTACATGACTATTCTCTACACATGGATTTACTAATAATTTTTTTGTTGAAAAATGGAAAGATAGAAATAAGGTTTTGTTTTTAATGCGATACAAAATTAATATCTATCAATATGATATTTTATAGTGAGAAAATATTAAAAATAAAATATTTAGCCATATATTGACTTAGGACTCCCACTACTTGGGTAATGTCTAGTCTAGTATAGATTGTAGCATACATGAGACATCCAACAACACTTGCATATGATACACTAGCCATGTCCTCCCCAATAGGATATTTTGGACAAGATCCTCCACAAATAGCTTTATTCCTTATATAATAGGAATTACCATGGATCTACAAGTTGACATGTTGAGTCTCTCCAACATTGAATTCACATACTTACTCTGGCTTAGCCAAATTTTTCTATTAGCTTTATCTCGTTTGATTTCCATTCCTAGAATGTACCTAATTGCACCTAAATATTTCATTTCAAAGTGTGTTGACAACTGAGACTTCAAGTTAGAAATCAAAGATTTTTCATTCCCAAAGAACAACATATCATCCATATATGATGCAATAATGAGAATGTGATCATTATAAATTTTTAAATAAGCATAATGATTAAATTTAGACCTCTAAAATCTAAAAATCAACACATAGATATCAAAATCTTGGTACCACATCCTAGGAGATTATTTTAGACCATACAAATATTTTTTTAAATTGCAAACCAAATTTTCTTTACCTTCTACCACAAAATGTTGAACCTATGGAATATAGATTTCTTCCTCCAAATCACCATGAATGAATGATGTCTTTACATCCATCTACTCAAATTCCAATTCATAAGCTGCAACAAGTGGTAGCAAGAACCAAATGGATGTCAACTTTGTAATGAGAGAGAATATCTCACCATAATCAATTCCCTCCACTTGTAAATACCCTTTGTGACCAATCGTGCTTTATGCTTCTTAATGCTCCAATCAAGACCAAACTTTTTCTTGAACATCCATTTGCATCTAATGATTTTACATCCTTTAGGAGAAGGTATTGGATCCCATGCATTGTTCTTCTTCAAAACAATCATCTCTTCATCCATGTCTTTCATCTAGGAATTTGCATTACTCATACCCATAGCCTCTTTGATAGTCCTAGGCTCAATAGTGCTATAAATCAAAGGAAAAATACAATTGGAATATAATAATGAATAAGCAAACCTTTTTGATTGTCACCTTATTCTTGTAGACGTCCTCAATGGTTGAGGTTGAGGTTCTTCTTCTTCTTCAAAACTTTTAGATCTTCTAGAGCTCTCCTTGTCATCAAGTTTAACAAGAGTACATATTTCTTCTTTCATCAAAGTAGGTAGAACCTAAACTACCTCCTTTTTCACCTCTTCTTTCTCTAGCTATAGTTCAATAGTTGAAGGTTTCATCTCCTTGAAAATAACACTTTTATTATAGAGAACCTTCTCTACTAATGGATCCTAAAGCCTATACCCTTTCACATCGACACCATAGCCATTGAAGATACATTTAACCATCTTGTTATCCAAATTAGACCTCTTCTCACTTGGAACATGAGCATATGCATTACAACCAACTACTTTGAGATGTCTTATCAAATTCTTCTTTCTTGACCACACTTACATGGGTGTCTTATCAACAAGTGCTGATGTAGGAGATTTTTCTACCAGATAGCAAGAAGTGGCTACAACTTCGGCCCAAAAATTTTGTTCAATGCCAATACCACTAAGCATACTCCTATCCTTCTCCATCAACATCTTGTTCATCCTCTCTGCAGCTCCATTCTGTTGAGGGGTGAATGGAGTTGTCTTATGCCTCTCAATCCCATGATCCTTACAAAATTTGTTAAATACTATTGAAAAAAACTCACCATTGTTGTTAGTCCACAAACACTTAATATTTCTACTAGTATAATTTTCAACAAGAGCCTTAAACTCCTTCAATCAAATAAAGACTTCAGCTTCACTTCTGAGAAAGTAAAAAAAATTCCTTCCACTATAATCATCAATGAATAAAACAAAGTACACAGATCTAGAAATTGTTCAAAAACATTTACTGGACCAAAAATATCAAAATATATCAGATCCAACAATCCATAAAACTTATGATAACTGGATTAAAATTGAACACAATTGTTTTACCATATATGTAATGTTTGCAAAAGTCGAACTCAAGATTACAATCATCAATCCCATCAATGAGGCATTTATTTTTTAGGGTTATAAGACCCTTCTCACCAAGGTGACCAAGTCACTAGTTCCATAACATTGTCTTCTTTATTGGAAATTTCATCTCCAAAGCATTGTCACCCTTAGGTACCCAAAAATCATGACCATCAAATGTAGAAGCAACGAGCTTCTCCACAACTTGATCTGACAGTGAGGATGAAGAATCCAAAGTTGTCTTCTTTGGTTCCATAAAAAAACTATTGCATTGAAATATGCATGCATCCATATTATACATAGCACCAATCTAAACAACCTTAGCAAGAACCATGGATCCTATAGTCATCCTGCAACTTCCTTTTGAGAAAACAGCGTGCACACCCACATCATTCATTTTTCTTACAAAAAGTAGGTTTTGCATCAAACCTGGGATATGTAGAACACCATTGATCCCCTTCATTATGTCATATAGAATATAATCTTGACTCTTCCACAACCAACAATATTTAGATGAGAGTCATTACCAAGATATAGGTCTTCCCACCATCATATTCTTTATATGTAGTGAACTGACTCTATGCAAGGGCATGTGAAAAGATGCATCTAAATCTACAAACCACACATTTTTCAGATGCATGCATTACCAAGGCTATGATAAAATCATTTGAATCATATTGAGAGGATTTATTAGAATTAAAATTAGAGAAATTATTTCTACCTTTCTTTTTCTTCTCCTCCTTGCATTCCTTGCAGAAATGACTAGATTTTTTGCAATTCCAACAATTCGCATTAGAATTTCCAAGAGACTTAGATATCCTTGGGGATTTGGATTTAGATTTTGTTTCCTTATTATTTCCTCTCTTTTGATCTACCACAAACAACAAGTTCCTCCTTAGTCATATCGAAATATTTTCGCATCTCTTCAGCAAGTAACAATGCAACCACTTCATCCATCTTGAAGGTGGTAGTGGTACTCCTAGTGAACATGGCAATGTGATCCCATGAGTCTTCATGAAAAGATCATATTTCTCCATATTCACACCAACATAACCTAACTAGGCAACAAGCATATTAAATGTATTCAAATGATCAACTACGGATCCTCCTTCCATTCGCAGAGAATACAACTTCTTCCTCAAGAATAACTTGTTCACCAATGATTTAGTTTGATAAACATCTCCTTTTTTCTTCCATGGGCTTTTTTTAGTCTTCTCTTCATGAACATTCAATAACACAAAAGTTTTCCAAACTTAGTCTAATCAAACCATTGGATTTACAATCCATCAAATCCTAGTCTTCTTGAGCCATGTTGGGTGGTTTAGAATTAGATATTGCAACTCATAGATCATGATCTACGAGCATATACTCCATTTTTAACTTCCATGATTTAAATTTACTACCATTAAAATTCTCCATTTCAATCCTACTAGATGTGCTAGCCATCTTCTTCCTACAATAAGATTGCCATTTTTTTTTTTGCAAAAGTTTCCACTCAGATAGAGATTAGTAAAAAAAATCCTCTAACCAACAATAGGACCAAAATTGGCTAGGATTTGATACCAATTGAAAAGAAGGAAAGGTGGAAAAAATGCTTCAAACACTAATCTAAGTGGAGGAGATAATGCAATTTTCTTACAATCTTTTAATAGTTAAAAAAAGAGAAACACATTCAAATAACATGCATGAAAGATTGCCACCATAATACACACGTATATGTGGGGAAAAAACTTTCAAGAGAAAAACCCTACACTCCAAAAGCACAATACTTTGTATTATTAGTAAAAAAAAATGATTACAATACAATATCAACAACAAGCTTCTTAACAAGAGTCTCCAACAATCAATACTTGTATTAGGATCAATTTCAACATCACTTTACTTGCAAAAAAAATTCACTAAAAAACTATGAATATCTATTTTACAATGCATAAAGGAGTGAGCCCAAGATGGATGTCCAAATCCATGGGGCATGAATTTAACAGTTGTAAGAATTTCCTTGACATACGATACTCTCATGCATGCGACCTCCTCGCATGTAAAACACCGGCATACACTTGTAAGGGAATATGCCAATTCCAATACCCTCCTTTGCAAGCATAAGATTCCTCAATATACAAGTGCTTGCATGCATGCAACACCCTTACAGGAATAGGCACCAACATATAATAATGGTTTGTTGTCATAGATTATGTCATAAATTGCTCTTACATCACCATAAATTGTCATCAATAGTGCATCATAAGATTATGTCATAACTTGTCATAAAATGACATAGGCACCAACATGGAATTATTATGTGGTCCACCAAGTGGGACGCTTATATCCACATGTGCATCTTGTATGCCATTACAATCATCTTACAAGTAGGATGCCATCTCATCGATGATTTAGTAGGTCCAGCTAAATGACATGGCATTAGTAGGAATAAAATAAATAAATAATTAAATGCTAGGACTTGCAAATGTTGAGACACCTTAATCCCAACATCCTTGTCAATTGTCATGTCCCAATGTTCCAAAATTCCCTTAAATTGTGAGACCCCCAACCCATCTATGTTTCTATTACCAAGTTATGAATAACCCCAAGCAAACATAAAACCTAGTTCTAAGGTTTTGTGTTTTCTTGAAATCCCAAAAGCCACCCCATTTCCCACCACCTTCTTCTCCCTAGATATTAGACCTTCAAGAGAAACCCAAACCTTAGAACCATGTGTTGAATGTAAGGTTTGTCCCTCGCCTCATCCATGTTGCTTCCCTTCTCTCACTCCCAATTCTAAATTCCCCCCTACAACGCAATTCCCATGCCAACCTTGGTCCCAAACCTCATTCTCCTCTTGGATCCATGAATCCTCTCTTCTTCTAGCTCCCCTATGTCCTTGATTCATGATCCCTCCAAGAATCTGGCCTTGAATTTTCCCCTTCCCAATATTGATTCCTTTTGTGACCTCAACCCCATGGATTATTTTTCTCCTATTGATCTTAGTTCTTTTTCCTCCCATTCTCTTGAATCCCAACCCTTCAACATATATTCCTCAAGTCCCTTTAAAACCTAAACTCTTGCTAAGCACAAAAAATTTCAAGACCTTACACCAAGTTTTTTTGT
This sequence comes from Sequoia sempervirens, assembly GCA_007258455.2. NCBI lineage: Eukaryota > Viridiplantae > Streptophyta > Pinopsida > Cupressales > Cupressaceae > Sequoia > Sequoia sempervirens. The sequence goes on along the minus strand of VDFB02122301.1, from coordinate 35,374 downwards.
GCTATGCAAACCCTTGATAATCAGCCTCACCTACTCCAACAACTTCTAAATTGCTATTAAAGCCCCAATTTGACTTTTGTAACATTCCAAAGGTGGTTCCTACCCAAAGATCCATTATTTTAGCTTCTTGAAATGATTTAAATTCTAGAGGTAATGATGAAAGGTATAGGCAAGCATGTGACCATTATGATGGTTGTTGAATTTTTTCCTACCCAAATCCACCCATGTGGATATGGGTTATTTTAAGGTTGAACCATGACTTTGCATGATACCCACATGCCACATCTTTGGGTTTCTCTTCCTCAAATTCTTGGATATAGATGAATGCCAAAAATTGAAATCTATAAATACTAGTTGGAAAGACATTCAAATGGTTGGTCTTTGTTTTTTCCAAACACTTGCATGTGCCATGTTGCTCTAGGGTTTCAAACCATGCTAGTCCAATCCAATTCAAGCAACAAGTTCATGGATTTCATGAAATTTGTAATGTTCTACATAATGCCAAGTATGTAATGTCTCCATTGCTTGTGAATCTTCAAGGAGCCCTTTAATTAGCTAGGATTTTTCTTGTCATGTTTTATGGAATACAAATTTGACAAATATAACAATATTTTAATTCATTATAATCCTTTTATTTGTCTCTTGTATATTTCATATGGGGTTTTGCAGTGTATAATAAGAATGTTATATATTTTATGTCATATCCATGATGTATGTAACTACATAGCTTATCATCCTTTATTTTTCATATTTTTTGCTCATTTTGGTAAACTATGACTCTATTATACCCAATGGATAGGCATTAGTCTAAAAAATATTTGATTAATCATACACCTTTAAAATAAATAAATGATTCACTAGAAGTTTAAAATTGATTATGGTATATTTTCAGCTCATGATTCAATAGTTCAAATAGGGAAATTATTGTTTGTGAGCCTTACTAGATTATCTTGTGAATAATGTTTACTTGCCTCCATCTTGCACTTCTTGTAATGATGCCCATATGAGCTATATAAGAGGCCACTTATGTAATTGGTTAGCCTTTAAACTAGTGATAACCTTTGGGGTTAAAATCACTTTGGATACAACTGTTATCTTTATACCTTATGCCATCTTTTAGTAAATTTATTCATATTTAGGATACCTCTAGGAATACCCTCTTGGGTCTAAGTTGAGCTTGAAGTGTAGGAGAGAACATCCATTCTCATTAATCAACCTTTAACCCTCCATAATATGTTGATGAACCTTGGTTTTACCCCCTAAAGACGCCCTCTAGCCTTGAAGGTAAAATTATGTTCTAGGATTTTGGAACAATAATTTTGGGACCCAACATAGTCATTTCTTGTTAGTCGGCACACTAAAATTATTGAGTTGAGTGAGTAGGAACATGTATTTAGGGGAATCTCCTAGGTCATTATGATCATCAAGAATGAACATCAAGTACACACATAAAGAACATCTGAAATTCACTCTAAATTGCATTAGTCTCAATCTCATATCAAAATCACTTACATTTTGCTTTGTATGGTTTTTACATTTATACAAATCTTAGGGGGCTAAATTCTATAAAAAAACTGTAGGCCTTCTCTTATCTTATAGTTGGCTATGTTGTGTTTTCTAATACAATATGTTCTCAACATGTATAAAAAATACAAATGTCACATTAACAACAAAGTAAGATGAGGCGATATGTGTTAGTTGTTGTTTTATCCTAGATATTTTATTTTTTCTTGCTATTAATGATGGGTTTCATTATTTACAAATATTTTAGTGTAGTTATGTAGTTATGTAGTTATGTTGTTATTTTGATATTCTTTAGTTGTCTATAAAGGGTTTGAAGATCCCTTCAAACTCAATACACCTATCTAATAAAAAACAAAATAGACCGCATAAAAATAAGCCATATAAAAATAATAAAGCACATGACACAACCATATCCTAGACCAGATCATATGACATGACCTCATACAAATTGAATCAATCTCATATAAATCTCTATCATAAATATATCCAATTTTCAAATTACAATATTTTATCATAAATAAATCAATGAACAATAAAATCAAAATCAACTAAACAGAAGTTATCTAATTATATAATCTACTGAATTGGCAACTCTTACCTTTAAATTTAATTTAATTCATTATTAATTAAGTTAAACCCAAATCACATAATAATGAAACATTTTATTTCTCCACACTAGTTGTAAGTCACTTTTAAAAAAACATATTTAAAAAGGGGAAATAACCTATCCAACTTCACTCCCTTATCTTAATATTGTTGCCATATATTTAAACTCAAAGATTCATATCTATCCCTCCTTATATTGAGGATTATTATTATATTATAAGTATGTATGGATATGTCTTGGAATATGTTTTGATTCAATTCTTCATTCATTTAAGCACGATAATAGAATAGACTTTCTACCATCTTTCCTTTATTTTATTATAATTTATTATTTCGAATAAAGCAACCTTGTAAGGAGAATTTATTTTCCACATGACAAGGCACCTTCATATATATATAAAAGGTGTCATTTTGTTTGATTCACTGTAAAAAAAAAGTATTATTAAATTAATTAAGTTATTTTTTCTTCATGTTTTCTATTATATTCTTAAAAATAAGTTCACTTTTTATTTAAAATATTATTATTGAAATCTCACACATTAATTTAAAAAAAATTATTATTGTGTAAATTATTTATTTAATATAATTATGTGTCAATATTTGGAATCTTGTTAAGAAAAATGAAACATTACATCGACTCAATTCTTAACAGAATGTATAATATGAATAATAGATTACACATGTCATTCTTAATCTTCATCAAACTTTACATACAAGCTTATCAACCAATTGTCTTTAATTACTATCTTCTCTATTGACTCATCGATCTCTTCTGTGTAGTAGACCACTTCATTCCCCATTATTGACAATGACAACCTCAAATTCAATCATGTGTTGATCTCCTAATGCCTTTTTAATATTTTGACTAGATTTTCAAGAATCATATGTAAGTGCTTCACAATCCACTTTGCATTCACCTTCTCTTGTTTGTCAACCCTATTGATATCCCCATGCATCAAGTACTAATTAGTTGTTTTGGATAGCATGTAACTAGCACAATTGAGACTTTGTGCCACATTAACGACATTTATATGACCAATATACTAGCTCAAGTCCAACAATAAATATGTCAATGCCTCCTCCACCTTCAATGTCAATTTATCATCTATTTCATTAGCTAGAACTATTAATTCTTGAAGCATCCAAATTTGCATGCAAGGGCATGAAATCTCCTAATTTATGTATTCAATAAACTTGGATGACATAATAGCCATCTTGAATACCTCTCACAATTGCTCATGTTGTCCATCCCTTACTTCCTTTACACCTACTTCCATCTTAACTTTATTCATTTTTTTAGCTCTAGATCCTAAGATAGATGTCATTCTATCAATGAACACTTATTGAACCAATCTCCAATAAGTTACTATTGTAGCCTTCCTTCAATCTAGTAGTCTATAATCTTCGTTACCTTCTATCCTCACCACTCCTCCACATATACTTGTGCATGAGAATTAATGATATTCTCTTTTGCCAATTTCTCACACCTTTCTTCCAAAAAATCAAGTCTTACAGTTCCAGTTTGATAACAAGTTTTGTCATTGTAAATTATACAGTATATGAAATGATTGTTCATTACAACCTTCTTATGGCTAATTTGTAAGTATGGTCTATTTATGTTTGTATCTCTCAGTTACTTGTTGGTAGCTCTTATTCTTTGTAAATTGCTTTGATTCAATATAAAAATCATCATAATAATATAAATTGTTCTAACCATCACAATATCATTTCCATTTTCCATTTGACTTCTCTCATACACATAGTAAAATCCGACTCTCTCCTAATCATTCTCTATCATTATAATAAATGTCTAGCTTTGTAACTATCAATATCTTATCTTAAAGATACTAATCACACCAAAATAATTGATAACCTTCCATTTTATATCAATCTAAACCTTAACTTCTTATTAGAGATTATATTAATAAATATTAATAATATATTACTATATTCAATAATATATACAAACATATTTTGATGACATAATTGAAAATTCTATAGAATAGGTCATTAGAAAAATAGGTGCCTACTATTTAAGAAAATAAACTATATTTAAAAATATAAATTCCTTTTTAATTATAAATTCCTTTTAAGTATATCATATTAAGAAGCCAGCAAGAAGGTAGGATGGATGCCACTAAAATATTCAAAGATGGAGCCTCTAATCCCGATCTGTCAAACTCTCAAAATCAGTCTATTTTCATGAGAAAAAAGCGCTTATTGGGTGGGGTCTTAATCATGGAGGAAGGTAAGCGGGAAGGTAACCTGTGCCGACGTAGCCTGTTAGGGTTCTGACCTTTGGTCAATCAAACCCTAATCCAGTCAATAATGGCATCTAGGGTTTGATTGACAGTCGGCTCTGAGAGTTCCAAAGCATGACTCACTCTCTTATCTTAATGGACACGTTTAACTAAAAACTCCATACACTTCTTTCAAAGATGGAGCGACAAATTCGTGGACGAAAAGCAAAGCAATATAGTCCACATATTAGCCATTAATTAGGGTTAGCTATGTCAAATTTGGTGGACTAGAGCTTTCAAATCTATGCGTGACAAATGTAAATGTAGCAATCGACCGTATAGATTTGGTTTAAACTCTTTCCAACGCGTGTGAAAACTGTGTTGAGCTGTGAATGGACTGTGTTGAACAGCAGCCATGGACTGTTTTTGCTGATTTCAGCTGTCCTTTGTTACTGCTATTCTCTGTAATCTTTTGACGGATTCATATAATACAACAAATTTGACGTGTGTAAATGGAGTTCTTTTCCCTTTTGGAATGGAGTTTGTGATTAGACCAAAGAGCTTTTGAAATTTCTGGTTTGACTGAACTTCTGTGCAAGAAGTCTCTCATATTTTGAAAAATACAGTTGTTTTTCTGTCGGAGTTCTAGCTTTAAAGGGACCCAGTTCAGTCAAAATACTATTTTTCTAAGTCTGAAGGATTTAAATATTAGCTGGGGCCCTTGCTAGAATCAGTGTACGAAGGTTTAATAGCCTTCGCTTTGTTCTTTATTTCCAACTCGTAACGATTCAAACAATTAATGAAATTTATATATTTTTAGTTTGAAATTTTATCATTTTAAAGGTAAATTCCATAGTTCTTAGTATTACAATTTTCAATTAAGTATTGACTTTCATTTTCGTTTTTTAAGATGGACCACTAAAAAGATCAATATACTAATTTGAATTGGAAAATATGGAACAATTTTGGCATGCACATTTGGTAGGCCAAAGGGGATGTATAGTTCAACGAACCTTCTGCGTGTAAATTATAGTTTTTTCTTATGTCCTCATTTCTAGCTTTTTCCTCTCATAAATGATTATGAAAATTTATCTTTCTAGGCATGCCAATTTCTAACATTTTTATCTTTTATACCTACACACAAGTTAATATTAAGTCTATTTAAGATTTTCAGTATCACGTTACTTTTTGGTTCTCTACATTTCCTTTTGAAGTTTAGGTCCAATTGCTCTGTGTTAACTTGCCAATCTAAAAAGCTAACCTCTCCACAACTCTCAAGGAAAAGTTGAAGGTCAACAAATACCTCAAACTCTGAGTCACTCACCTACAATCTCAACTACAAGTCGTAGAAGGCAAACACAAATATTTGAATATGAATATTACTCAACTCATCAATGAGTCTAACCAATTCTCATGACTTTCTCATAATGGCCCTTTAATGTAATATTTAGCATCTAATCTTGTTGTTACCTCTGTTAACTTACAAATGTTTGGACATTTTTATTTTCAAGGATATGTCATTTGTGTGTGAACATGTTTATGTTTATGTTGTATTCATAGCTAGACATCAAGTTTATTGTATGTTTGTGGACAACATTGTTGTGGTGGTGGTACAATTAATCCTCTAGTTGTTGCTACATAGCTACTGAGTGATTTTGGAGGTTGTTAGCTTCTTTTTTTGGTAACACGAGACAATCTTTATATTGTTTATGTAATATGAAAAAAAGACTATAATGTAAAAAATAATTTACATGTAGAATTAAGTGTTGAACATTGTTACATAGTCTAGAAAAGGAAAATTAGTTCAATGAAATATAATTATTATTGTGAATGTAGGATCCCTTCTTATATAAAATATCTAAGATAATTAAACAATTCAAGTAAATTCACAAGCAATTAATCTAGATAAATGAGTAAAGAATGATGAATAAAATTATTGAAATAAAATGTGGAAATTAAATTAATTTAAATGCATAGATACATAACTGTGAATTTGATGAAGAGGCTACTACACAAATTCTAGGAACCTAGTCATTATGATTCCATAGTTTTAAATCCTCTTAGATGGTTGTCATTGACCTTTAAGGCTAATTGTGTGTTATCTAGGTTCACTTTTGAGTGTGCAAAGGTGATCCTCACAAATGTAGACTTGAACATACTACACATGTACCTAAACCTATAACTCATGGATATGTTTTGACACAACCTTAATGTCTAAAAATTGGTTGTCTTTATGTCTATTATCTTAATATTATAAGGACTAATATTGTTTATAAACATCTTTGGAGAATATATTGAATTGTGAGGGTCATGTTCTCCTTAATCAAACCCCTAGATGAATTAATTCAATAATAATGAGCCAAGGCCATAGACAAGAAGGAAGCATGCAATAAGCTTATAGTATGGTAATACAGTGCTAATGTATCATTTTTATCCTTTTACAATCAATTTCTAGACATGCTTAATCTCCTAGATCAATCCTAGACGATTCATTTGAATTAGAGTTAATATTTTAATATATAAAGAAGTATCTATTTGTAGCCATATAAATGTGTACAACAACTAAAAAGTAGCATAACACAAAATTATAGGGGCATGAATGAATGAATTAGTCATTACATAAGACATTTAGCCAAAAATAATAGAAGAGAAAAATTGGGCCAAGGCCTTCAATTTTTTATTCAAGATCATCAAGAGTAGTAACAACCAAAAACTTTAGTCCTAGATAAAGTAGTGGCAAGGAAACCATTTTCAATATGCCATATTATAACTATTCATTTATTCATACTAGTTCCTAGATATTAGCCATTTTATCAATATCCTTATTTCTTTCAATATGGTGGAATCATTTTTTGAAAAAATTGCTTTGAGGATGTTGATGCATCTCACCAAGTAAACTATGGAGATAGACAAGCACTAAAGAAAGGTAATGTATAATCGATGATCAATTTAGAATCTCCATAAAATTTTAATTCCTCAATCCTCTTTCTTTAGCTAGTATAAGGACATGACCTCAAGTTCCTCGGCCTACACTATATTATTATTAGTTTTTCCAAGACCTAGAGTGAACTTGAACTTTTTTTGCCATTATAGATTATTATTTCACCACTTCCATATGTACCTAAATTGCCTTTTGATGCACTACTAAATTAGAGAATAAATCCAATATTATCTAGACATAAGTTACCCTTTGCTTTATTTATCGTAACTTAGAAGCAAACTAAGTGGTTCTGTAATACCCAAAAAATGTATTTAGGAAGCAAAAGTTTAGCATAATGGACCAATTCATACCTTTATATTCAAACTAAAAATTTATTTTGAAAAAATAATAACCACTTGAAAATATGTGGGGATTTGAATGACAAGTCAAAAATTTCTTACTAGAAGGGGCAAGATCTCCCTAACATCATTGTAGTTTATTAAAAAGATGGTCTCTTTTTTCTTCGTTTTACTCGCAAAGAACATACCAATTAATCTAATAAATTTCCTTCTTCTAAGATTGTCTAGAGTAAGTTGATGGTTTTACATTACAAGCTAAAGGAAGAAGTTTACTTTAATTTGGTATAGTCCCCTTGTACCAAATAAATTTTTAGAATGACAAAGGAGGTTTAATTGCTCTAAAAAAGATAACCTTTGTTGACAAAGTAATTGCCTAAACATTTACTGCTTCCCTAAATAAGATAATCCATAACAATGGGATCCAAAGGAATCCTACTATCCATAATGAAAGAGAAAGAGTGCTAGTCTAATCTTAAATGAGGAGAAAAATTAAGATCAATAGCAATTCCTAATTAAGAAATTTTGCTAAAATCTATTGCTTGAACTAAAGGTATTTGAAGTTGTATAATACCATTTATTCTTTGAGAGGGTTAGATAATAGGGGTTTAAAATTGCCCATTATATTGTCTTCAAGGAAGTAAATTTATTATCTAAAATGTAATAGTCATGTACAAGCTGTAAATCAAACATTTGAGGAAAAAAATAGTCAATAAGCATGGTAGTAATTAGCATACACAAATTTTTCTTGATTTATGGGTATATCATACTAGAATTTGTACGAGAAATGGGGATCTAGTATTAGCAAAAAGGTTTGTGGAAGATATATTTAGACTACAATGGAGTTCATATGGGATACACACTTTTATTCACTAGTTTATGATATTAAGGCCATTATGCCCCTCAAATCAGAGATTTCATATTTATGGGTATCCCTTCAAGGTATCATTGATGATAATAAATAAAATAATAATGACTAGAAGAGATTGAAACTTTGGAAGAATGACACATTCATGTCTTAAATGATAAATGTATCTATCATTTACTCAATTAAAAAATGCATACAATCAAGGCATTATCTAACACAATTTTGAGGTTGGTGACTTGGTCCTCTTGAAAAATCCTAAAAATCTTCATTCTAAGGAAGAATTGTGAGGTAAATTCAAACCCAGTTGGTTAGGAATTTTCATTATATCTCCTAGGTATGACGCATGTGCATTTGGTTTAACCACTATTGGTGGAAAATCTTTAAATGTAATCATGTTAATATCTCGCATCTATACCAATATTATTTATAATCTGCTTACTACATTGTCTTTACCATTAGGGTTAACTATGTGGACATATTATGGACTTTAGCCACTCATGTTTGCTATTACATAAATCTTATCTTATGTTTGTGTTTATCTTGCTTCTAACTTATGTTTGGAAAGATTGATCTCTTTTGAGGTAATCTTATTAGATATCAGGGATACCAAGACATTTCTTTTATGATCAATAATTTGGTATTATTCTTCTTCCATGTGACATTTCATAAGATTAACATGATTATTTTTAGCATCTTGATCACATGTATTAAATTAATTATATCTTTTTCATGGGATCACAAGATCATCTATGACCATAATACTCATATTTTTTGAGTTTATACTAATCCAACTTATTCATGTTATAAATTGCTTATGTTTAAATTTTATAATTACATGATTTATTGACACACTCTTTCTCTATGATGATCACAGGGCCTCTCAAAGTCATCATATTTTTGGCTACTCATATTGATACCCACATTGACAAATCTTGTAACTTATTATTCTTATCCTAACATGGGATAACATGTGATTTATGATTCATGAAATTCAATGATTATATTTTTTCCTAACATTCATCATGATCTCTCACATTTATTTATGTTTATAGAATCATATATCGTTCTTTTTCATGACTAACATTAGACATGAAATTGAGGGTATCTTGCTACCTAATGTTACGTATAATTTATAATTACTTTTTCTTTCAATAGCTTCTATTACTCCCTCTTCATTGTTTTATATGATCATTCGACTTCATAAGATTTATCCCATATTATCTACTCTCCTCAAGATTAATTATATTTTGTGCACACAACTAATTGGAGGGGGGCATATAATGTTGCTAACACCACTTTTTCAGACTTGGTCTTAAGAACTATTGCATTCTTAATTATTATCTAATTATTGAAATATTACCACATTAGTTATTAAATATAATATCTAGTTGCTTGTTTAGTACCATGCCATTTGTGTGTGCAATACATAGAGCATTGAAGGGAACTGCCATTTACTTTTTAGTAGATAGAACTAGTAGTTGTCTTTATTCTTATTTTGAATTATTTATATACGTTACTTATTTGGATATTTTTCTTATGTGCTTGCAAAATTTCTAGTGTGGCACTTGAAGGAACATGTACATGAATGGTATGTTCTTCCATATATTTATCCTTTTTGGGTGGTTGAATAATTTTAATATCATCTTGGTTATGTTTTCTTACTTTGACATGCATTCTCATGGTAGCTCACATACAAGTCAAAAGGAAGGAATGATCTCCCATGGCCAAGGAAATGATCTAGATAAATTCAACACTCACAAAAATGATCCTCTTATTTCATAATAAAATTGAAATTTTGGCCTAATTATTTCCCCCCTAGTTAACCATATAAGTTGAATTGAAGCACAATATCTAAAGTAAATTGCATACTAGAGAATTTTATTTAAAATTGCACACATGATGAGTCTAATAAAAATTATCTAGTGATATCAACACTACATCAACTTTCTAGGGCACACACAAGGCTACTTGTTGTCTTCAACCTTATTCAAAATTCATTGACTTGTCATCCCTTACATGGTTTGACACAAGGGAGTAAATATCCATTTAACCTTGAGCAAACTAGGAAGCACAACAACAAATTGTTATGTGTGAAAAGATCTAATAATTTGAGTCAAACAAAATGTGATTTTGAATAATAACAAAGATTAAATCTACAAACAAAGAGTAGATTCGTAAGCTATGTTTAGGTCTACACTTGCAAGATTAATTTTATAGTTGTGAGAATGATCTTGATAAAAGAACACACATTTTATAAACTTTGATATATTGAACAAGTCTTGAAATTCAATGACATATATGAATTACATTAAGACATGAGACAAAATCATATTTTACATCAAATCCAAAAACTAACTAATTAAATTAATTACTTATAATTTTAAACATTTAAATATAACACATGTATCATTCTAACTCTTATTTCTAAATTATTTAATATTAATATTAATTACAACTATCATCTTATAAAATATTTAAAATATTTTTTGACAACTCAATTTCTATTTAATCTTATTAAAAAATCTTTAAAAACTAACTACATAGTAACCCTTGTTTCTCTAAATATGAAACCATAACATCTATCAATGTCATTCACCATAGTCTAGCTTAATCATCTATCCATTTTATATTCTTTCCAAACAATTTGCACTGGAACTTCAATTAAAAAAAGAAGAAACACTTAAATAAGGAACCCTAAGATATCCATTTTTTTGTTTTTTTCTCAAAAATAAATTATGTCTTGGTTAACTACAATTCTTGCCAAAAGACGTGATACTTTTCATACACATCACACTTCTTTATAATTAGGTGGCATGCACTAAATAATTGGTATATTTGAAAGATATTTCTTGTATTCTTTGTATATTTGCATGACAACTTTTCCTATAGATTTGATTGATTATTCTTTGAAATTAATATATTATAATAATAATAATAAAACTGCTGTTATTATTATTACATGGAGAAATGGGAATCCTATCTAGTCATTATGGATAATGAAATCATTTTGTCTACTTTAGCTTATTTAAAGTGTCATAGATGTTCCTAACTTCTAAAAAGGGCAAATTTTTTATGTATTTTAAATTTTTTAATAGGTGTGCAAGTGGTTATAACTCAAATGACTTAAAAAAGGGGCAATTCATATTCCAATGTTCACAATGAAAAATGATGAGTATATATTTTAATAATTATTGATATATGAATGCATATTACTTATTTAGATTTAGTTTTTTAGGGATTTTGAAGGTTGAATTTTGAGGGTATTTTTCATGGTACCCTTAGTACTTATGATTATTTAAGATTTTGTGGGAATATTTTTGAAAGGAGGTTGAGAAAACTTAATAATAATCAAGTGGAATGAGAGGTGGTCTGTTTGAAAGTTGTACAAAATTGATGGTTGAAGAGGATTTGATGAATGTAATCAAAGGCTTACAAAAAGTGTATTGTCTAAATTGAAACTCCATTGGTTTTTAGAAGAAATAATTATCCTTTACACGAATTTTAAATCCATCTCATCTACTAATTGCTTTTGTGAATGTAATGGGTTGGCAAATAAACATGCTATTAAAGGAATTAACTTAATTGGTTTTATGACCCTAGTTAAATCTAGTGTGGTAAAGCAAGATGCCTTAGTTGAAATCATAAAATAGAACTCTCTTTTTTTGTAAAAAAAATAATTTTGGAATTCAAAATTTGAAGGTATTTTTCATGGTACCCTTAATTTTGTGGGGTACTTGTGATTATCTAAGATTTTACAAGATTTTTTTAAAATGAGGCTCTTTCTTTTTGGGTCAAAAATTAATAATCAAGTTGAATAGGAGGTTATGTGTCAAATATTGAAGGTTGCACAAAGTTAATGGTTGAAGAGATTTGATGAATGTAAACAAAGGCTTGCAAAAAGTGTATTGCCTAAATTGAAACTCCATAAGCTTTTAGAATAAACAATTATCCTTTATAAGAATTTTAAATCCATCTCCTTTACCAATTGGTTTTGTGAATGTAATGGGGTGGTAAATAAGCATGCTATTAAATGAATCAACTTCATTGTTTTTATGTCCCTGCTTACCTCTAGGGTGATGGAGCAAGATGTTTTGCTTGAAATCATAAAGTAAGAGAAGTCATCATGATAATCAACTTTATTCAACTTGTCTCTTGGGGTGTGTATTGATGTTTATTTAGTGGGTGTCAATTTTAATGCATGCATTGCACTTGTTATTTATGGATATTCATCACTCCTCTCATAGTAAATGTATCGGTAAGTTTCTATGACAAATTTTGATTTAACTATTGTTTGTGTGTCAAGCAATTTGATTTAAAGTCAAATGTATGTATCACTACTTGTGCCATAGTTTCTATATATTTTATGGCTTGTAACAAGTTATTTCTAGTCATAGAAAGGATCCATTTTGGTTGGGTCAATCTCTAGTCAATAGTTGTGAGATTTTTTTGTTATCTAAACTTCATTTTTCTCAATTTGGTCAAGAGCATCTTGGGTGGATGGGCTTTTATAGATTGTGTTTCCTTGTGTTACTGTGTGATTATTGTTGCATTTTTTTGTGATAAGTTATTTTCTATGGTTCTTTCTCAAGAGATGTTGATATGGTCAGAGGTTCTTCTCCCACTCCGTTAAACATGATAATGGTAAATTATGTTTTAAAAAATATTGTTAAGAATGCTAATGATAGGGATTGTCTAAAGATCTTGGAGGACATTGGTTTGGATGGATTAAAATTAATTATAATTCAGATAAGTTTGCATGAGGCAATGATAGACATAGACACTTTAACTATTTTCTTCCAAGGTTTGCACTCTATTGTAAAAAAAATGCTACTTTTTCACAAGGGTACACTAGGAACTTCACTAGTGCTTGTACATTACCTTAGTTATTGGGTGGTTAGTTATAAAGGACCACCAAAGGCTTGAAATAGTCCATGTTATAAAATTTGAAGGGTTAGAGCAACATACAAGGCATGATGATATAAAACCTATTTTTTATTGTGTCAATTAACGGTTGGAATAGCCATATGTTTGATAGGAAAGATGAGGACATAAATGATGCTAAAGTTAGGCATTGGGATGTATCGAAGTAGGCTAATGCATAGTAGGTTATTGTATGGTCATGCTTTTCTCTCAGTTGGCTAAATATTTTGGTTTTGTATATCTCTTGGATTTATATACTTATAAGGATTGTTCATTTGAGCCTTTTGTTGGTTTATTGTGTTGTTCTATAATAAATTTATTCTTTCTAGGGCTAGTCTCCTATAGATCCCCACTACTACTATACATAAAATTTTAGTTGTTAAATGCTAATATATTTATTATGTTATATTTTATTTGCAATACTATTATTCCTACTAGATTATACAGCGACTATGAATAATTGAAATTATATAATTACTACAAAATAATTAAATTTTTCTTATTGGATATCATATTTTTTTGTAAAATTAGTATCTCTATTGATACTTGTAATCTAGTGAAATTTTTATAATATCCATACTATTTTACCTTATGTTGTGGTTCCTCTTTGATTAGTGTCCAAATTATAATAACTAGTCTACACGCGTGGCATATTATTGATTAGTTTTGGCTAATCCCATTATCATGAATCCCTATCCCTAGATCCATCATTTATCACCCATAATTACATCCATGATTTTTGACTTGAGGTAGGTCACTTCTACACATTGCAAATATGAACCTTAAACTTTTAAAACTTAAAATTCAAAATTAAATAATGTTAACTATTTCACTAGTCATTATGAGTTGACCTAACACCCATTTGTGTTAATTCGAGGATGCTATGTTGTGTTTTAATACATTCACCCATTCATTTGAAATCATGCAATAATGTTGAAGATGCAAGGATTTGTCATAAATAATTTATGAGAGAATTTTAGCAACATTATCATCTCATTACATCAACACACATAATCTTAGGTCCATTAAAAAATTTCTTGCTACACTTAATATTGGTCCTCCTAAGAACCTAATGAAGGAGAAAATAACCCATAATTTAATAGATTCCCAAAGGGTCTTCCTAAACACAACCTATCTCTACAAACATATAAACATTAAAAACTGAGGTGAGTGAATTAAAAAACTCTATTATTTAACAAATTCATTTGAACATGAGTTATAGTTCTATGTTGTATGTTAGCTTAGAACTATTTACTCATAGAGATCAATTCCATATAAATAAATATAAACTGAAGTGTCCCAATTAAGAAGGGCGAACCTAATACTATTTTTTGGATGAGGATGACCTCTTGGATGACGATCTTTCCAATTTGTTTCCTTGATACCTTCACCATTTTAGGTTTTATTTAATTATATGCTTATAATAGAATTTATTATAATTATGTGTTTTTTTAATTTATACCATTGTTTATATGCATATACTATTTTTATTTAATCTTTTATATTATAATGATGTATTCTTTGATCCCACACTTGGGGACATATATCCTTTTGATTCATCCATATTTAGATCCTACTATTTTATCATGTGTTATATAGCACATTTACTAGCCTCTTATGTTTTTATATGTTTCCTTATTAGCTTCAATTGTTTCCTTCATGTCTTGTGTGTGGTGCAGGAGCACCTGCCAAAGTGCAAGCATATGTTGAAGTCTTGATTTAAAAATCTTTTTATTTTGTTGTGTAAGGTCTTTAAAACCATCTAGATTGTGTTTGAGGACATTTTGGTTCTTATGTTAAAAGTTGAATAAGGTTGGAATCCTTTTGGTGGTCGTTTCCTAAGCTTTTGTCAAAAATTGAAAAACACACTGTGTTTTACAAAAGTAAGCTTTTGGCCATTCTTAGGCTAAAAAATGAAAACCTAACTATTTTCTAAGCGTGGTAAAAGGTGGTTCTCGACCTTTGAAGGAGTTAGAAGTTTTGAATGTTGGCAGTTTCAGGAAACAATAAAAGAACAGTGATTTTTGTTGTGAAATTTTCTAATTTTTTTGTTTCTTGCGTGTGATAGCTGCAAGAAATGTATTGAGGAAAGCTTTGTTGAGTTGAATAGCATGTAGTGAAACCTTTTTAAACATTTCTTGTGGAATTTTAGTTAGTTTCTCCATCATTTTCTTCTATTGTGTAAATACTGTGTTTTTCTGTTTCGCTGTTTGGACTGGTAAAATAAAGAACAATGGAGTTCTAGCTTGTTTTTAGACCGTACCAAGCAGTATGAGTTCAGTGGAAACAAGGATAGACTCCCTCCTTGTACATTATGTAAATAAAGAAGTCTTTAAGAGTGTTGGTAGCATGCTAACAAGCTTTCCCTAGGCGAGTTGGGTAACACCCGGTTAGGGAAAGACAATGCAGAGCTAGTTCCTACGTTGTAGGGGTGTTGTATCTTCATTAAAAAAATGTGTGCAGTGGTTGCAGGGCCTTCACAATGGTGGTCAAGAATGCAGAGTCTTTGTTTGGTCTTTTGAAGGTTGGAACAAGCTGAACAATCCAAGTAAAGAAGCAAAGAAAACCCTAGTTCTTGCAAGAATAGGGTACACCTGTGTACGAACAAAAGAATGGTCCAAAACCAAGAAAATCTTGAAGTGCTCCAAATTTGAGCCAGGGTGACAGAAGCAAGTTTGGCCTAATTAGGTGAAGGAGAGGAGTGATAAGCAATTGTCTTGTGTGAGGAGGCCTAAAAGGGGCTCAAACCTAGTAGCCCTTCCCAAACCCTAAACTAGGGTTTAATGAAAATGATAGAAGCAAGAAGATTTGTGCTTGGACAAGAACCTTCCCTAGACTGTTTTGAAACTTTGAAAACCTATGCACACCCCTAAAACAAGGTTAGGAAGAATTTGGAGGTTAACTAGTCTTTAAGCTGATTAAGGGCTAGTTGGTGAATGTGAGGAAAAGCACCAAGAATTGCTTGGTCGCAGCAAATTAGAGATGATAGTAGGGTTGGAAATGAACCAGGGGTACCTAAAATAGCAGAGGCCCTACAAGTTGAATGGTGGATGAAGTGACACCAAGGGGTTATCAGAGGTGAGACCTAGAGCATTGAGATTGTGATTGTCTCAATCCAACCCTGTCCCTATTAGTGTGAATCATATGTTCCCTTATGTTTCATGTTGGTTATTTATGTTCTTACATAATTTTTTGTTATCTTATGTTCCTATATCACACGATTCAAGATGTTTGCATGTTCTTTTTGTTCCATGATTGTGATGTTTTCTATAGGACATGCTTGTCATGCTTATCTTTACCCCAATCCTAATGCTTCTCATATTTACTATTATGTTTTTATGATAATGGTTCCATGTTTATAACTTATACTTACATTTTTATGATCCTTAGTATGTTTATATCTTATAGCTATATATATACTTTAATCCTTGTAATGATTATGTATGTACAACCTATTTTGTGCTTATTGATTCTATCTAGCCTTTTGTATTATCCTTGTCATTTGTTTGTATTTGGGAAAAAATGGGGGCCACCCTATCTTTCCCCTGTTTCGCACGATTTCACAACTATTTCCTATTCAAGTTCATACATGTTTATCATTTGGTGATATATTTGATAAAAAATACATTATCATAATTATATTTATGTTTTCCTCTAGTTCCTTATGCCATTTGTATGCAACCAATTGGCAAAGGATTGTAAGATACTAAATTTATTTTGTGAGTTAAGTTTTGTAGTGACAAGTTTTTAGTTATTCCTATGTTTATAGGAAATTTATTAATCTATCTTAGTTGTCAAAATATTCCACTTAGCTAAATCTCTGGTACCATTTAGGAGTTAAGGGTGAACTCTCAATACCCCAGGAACAACTGCTAGACCATAATATATTTCACAAGAGATAAATGATAAGAATAATTGGATATTATTATGGATGCAATATTACAAGATTGAATATATCAAAATGTACATGAGAGGCCTTGCTTGCTTATAAAGACAAGGTGAGAGATAATATTATACAAGATTATGACATGTGTCTTAACCCTATGTTGTGAGACTACTAACTTGACAAAGAATTCAAAAATATAAGATATGATAAGATCTTATCTAGAGACTTCTAGAAGGTCACCTAGGACCTAAGTAAAGTTAACATGTGAATAGCCCCCAAGTACTAGGAATTAGCTAGGTATAAGACCTTATTCACACCAACATTTCTTTATTAGTTGAAATTTCTTAATTTTAGCTTCTTTACTTTTTATTTTCAAAGATTATTACTTGTTGAATAAGTTATATTTGGTGCATATTTTAAACATGTGACAAATGCTATGCATTGCATGATATTTTCTATTTTATAGGGTTTTAATCAAATTTTCACTATAAAAAATTAAGAATTTGATACGTTACTTTACACAAATCTATATTTGTCAATCTGAACAATATTTAATTTACATGTTGAATAATTTTTTTTAGTTTGACATGTATCCACCTAATAGTTTGGATGCACATGAAAGTGGGGGGGGGGGAGTAAATGGTGGAAATTACATACCCATGTCTCTATTCCTCATATTTTGGACTTGCTTTGCTTAGAGTATCCTAAATGTAATAACTAATCTACAAGTGGTATATTCTTTCATAAATGCAACCCATGACTTAACCATATCTTGACCCTATTATCACTAATACCCAATTTCATTCATCATCCCTAGATCCCTCATTTATCACCTTGGATTAGATCCAAAAGTGTAGATATGACTTAGGTCACTTTCACAAGTTCATAAATGTAAACTTTAAATATGTAAAATTTAAAATTTAAATTTAAACATTGCTAATGATTTTTCTTTTTGTGAGCTAACCTAGCACATATTTGTGTTAATTTAAGTATAATGTTGTTGTATTAATTTTTTGCACTCATTTATTTAAAATCATGCTCTAGAATATTGGAGATTACAAACTTGGAATAGATATTTTATAAAAGCATTAGAACAACATTATCAAAACATTTCATCATCATATGTCATCTTAGATCCACAACACACTTACTTGTTATTGTCAATCTTGGTTGATCACTATTAAATTAGTCATCTTATTGGTCTAACATAGGAGAAAATGAACCTCATTATTAAAAAAATTTAAAATTTGTTTCTAAAAATTACCTATCCTAACAAACAATTAAACATTAGAAATTGAGGTGAGTGAATTCTAACAATCCCTTCTCTACCAATTCATTTTCATGAGTTATATTTTAGATGTACATATGTCAAATAATTTTTGCACTCACAAAGATCAATTTTGTAGATGTGAATTTGAATTTGAGTAACATATAGTTAGTTTACAAAGTATAAGACACCTATTTTAGAAGGTTAAATCTTTTAGACTTATCATGAATCAATTCTTAACATCTCAACAATATTTTTCTATTTCTAAAATCTAATTAATATCACATGTAAATTTTGCACTTAATTTAACATTCATTATTCTCAAGTCCAACCCTTTTGTCTAATTCTTTTTTTTTAAAGGTGCAATGCACCCATATTATTAGGGGTAAATGCTTTTGACCAGAGCTATGAACTGGGTACAAGAAACCACAAGAAACTACCAAACTTGCGAGCACAATGGTCCAGCGAAGGCACAAGGCTTGTGAGCACATTGACCCAACAAGGGTTTGAACCCTGGTGACTGTCACTACAACCAAGCGACTTGACTACCAAACCACGCCCTCGTCGACGTCTAAATTAATTATTACTTAATACTTTCTTTATTTAATTAACCTAAAACAATTTAGTTTAAGATATATTTATATTGTCACAATATTAGAATACAAATAATTTTATATAACCTATAAATTTGCTCATAATGAAAATATTTTTTATATAATTTAAAAATTACAAAACTAACTCTAAAATTAAATCTATTTTTTTAAAGTTTTTTAACTTAATTATATGTCTACTATCAAGTTAAACTATGTGGCACATATTTCAACAACTAGAGCAAAGGTTTATAACTCCTCAAGTCTTAATACATTTGGATAGTTTAATTGGTGTTCATTATATAGATAATAGTCAAAGCTCGAGCCAAACAATGAGGAAGTAACTTTAGTGAAGTAAAATTGTATTTGATAATGAAGACTTTTTAAGGGGTCGAATATTTCAATAATATTGTGATTTATTAATAATGATACATTTTAGAAATATAAATATAGAATGTTAATAGTGTTAAAAGAGGAGAGTTGAATATCAATAATATTTTAATATTATATAATAGTTTATAAAAAGAATTTATAATATAATAGTTAAAGAGTTATAACAAAGTATTAAAAATCGTTAAAAAAAATTCAAAAATTAAGTTCAAGTCATTGCATATATGATTCTTAAAAAAAAGAATGTTCATGAGACCTTATATAATTATCTTCACATCATATTATACATTCATTTCAATAGAGAGAATATGTTTTAACTATTGCTAACAATTTTTATTGCAAGATTAATCACTCTCTTGGACTCAAAGTCTTTAATCGCTTCATTTCGCTTCATGTAAGAGCCGAGTGCTATACAAGAGAATGACCAATCTAACGATCAATATTTTTTTTGTAAAACCAATCTTCAATGTTTTCAACTATGTGGTCACTGCAAATTCAATTAAGGACTTCATCATCACTGACATTGGAATTTCTAGAAATATCAGAATTACTCTTGGCTTCATTCTTATCATCATCTAGTTCAAATTTAGATCACCATTCAACTTGAACTACAACTTCTTTTTTGAGTTTAGTTGATCTTTTATTTATTAACTGAAAGAAATCCACTTCAGAAATGTTTAGAGTCATAGATACTTGTGAAACAATTAAGAACAAGGTAACTTCATGTATGAAGTTAGTAAGCATTCTTACTCTACCTTGAAAAATCTCACTATTTCCAACTTTTCAAATGAACCATAAAATTTCAATAGATGACAACAACAAAATTTTATTTAACTTCCCATCACAACCATTAATATAACAATTTAAAATAATATTATCTTAATAAAGTATTCCTCTCCCATCCATACCTAATACCAATAATCAAACTCCATACCATAGCTGAAATTACAGTTTAATAAGAAAATCCCTTCAAACCATAGCTTAAATAATCTTCTGCTTGCTGACCCGACTTCCAAGAAAGACATTAATAACAAAGAAAATGAAGCGAAAACATTAATCTCCGCCTATAGATAAGTAGGGACTACAAACTCTGTATCTTTTTTACAAAATAACAAATATATATGTTAACAAGACTCATTGTCAATACATATACTACAAAAGGCATAATTCTAAAACCATTAAAAATTCTAAAACTTTAACAATGAGCTTTTGAAGTAGTATTGTCCATCTAAAACGAGCCCTTTAGACTCAAGAAAGGAAGCTTGGAACAAAATCTATTCCACTAAGAATCACTAAAATCCATATCCCATCCATGTTTGAGGTAAGTAAATATTTCCTTGGTATTAGTTAATCTATCATAAAGAGTCTTGCTAATAATCTTGGAAAGAACATTACAATTCAATTGAGTCATGCAACAATCCACCAATAGCCTTAAAAGTATAGAGAAGGTTCTTTTCTAAGAATAAAGTGTATGGAGTCTTTTCTTTTATTCAATGGAGGACAAACATTTAATCATGGAATGGAACTTGGAAACAAATTCTATAATTGTAGTTTACTAGTAGATAGTTTATTTTTTCAAAAAAAATCATAAATGGTGGGGCCAAAATAATAGGATTTTGTTTCATACAAGATGGAGCTTTTTGTTTTTTTGTGATGTCTAGTTTATGTCATTTTCTTTCTTTTTACTTGTTTATGAGCCGCCTAGGGAGATGGACCCATTTAATGGCCTAGGAATAATTAAAGGGCGGAAAGCACTAAGTCGTTCTACCTGCCCAAACTCAACACACATGCCATAGAGTGATAAAAGTGTGATTCCATGTTACCCCCATTGGCAAACATAAGGGCTATGTCAATCATATCTTCTCCGACAAGTTTTAAGGTCATAAAGGTCATTTGTTTTCTAGAAGAGTAATAAATTGGGAGGGCTAGGATATCTTGAGAATCTCCTCTTCATTGCCCACCCAAATGGTGGAGGTAGGGTCAATAGAAAAAGTAGGGGTACCTTCATTTCAATGGTGGGTTGAGGGTACCTTTTGTTTTCATGGTGGGTGGGTTGAGGATCAATTAGGGGTACATTTGTTTTAATGGTGGGTTGAGGATTAGTTGATGGTTCTATTGATTCAAGTTATCTATAGAAATGTTTGATTGATCTTGTTTTTATTTTTTAAAGTTTGTTGAAGTATTTGAAATGATTTTTGATTTTTTTTTTAGGAAATTTGGTTTAAAGATGTATGCATTTCTAAATGTACAAGATGTAGATTCAATTCAAAGAGTTTGGAGGTTGTTCTATAGAGTTTAGAGTGCATGTACACCATCCTCACGATATTTTTGATAGGAAATTTATGCAATTCTTTTGATATTAGGCATATTTTCCTTAAAATATTATTGTTTGGGTATAGCTAGATAAAAAACTTCATGATTAAGCATATTTAAGCTGGAGTAGTACTAAGATGTGTGACCTCCTAATAAGTCTTAATGATGTGTTCATATGAACTTTATATTGATGTAATGAGTGATAAGTGGATCATTCGTATCTATTAAAGATAGATTCTTGTGAATTAATAATCATGAAATGTAGAACAGTGAAATTGATTAAAAACTAAACAATTAAAACATGATTAAATTATATAATTTAATACATTAAAAAAAAACTACCTATTTAATATTTGGTAAGTTAAGCGGGTTTAACCTTGGGGAAAACTTCGTGGTTAAGCACGCTTGAGCTAGAGTAAAACTGGGATAGGTGACCTCCTGACAAGGCCTAGTGCTTCTCCTTTGTGAACATCACCTAGATGCAATGAGTGCTAAGTGGACCATTCACTATCATGAGAGATGAATTCTTGTGAACTACTACTCATAAAACATGGATCAATGAGTTTGACTCATAAAACTACATGATCAAATCTTAATAGCAGTATCACTATTTAATAATTACTAATAATATTAAAAAAAAATTAAAAAAAAATTGAAAGCTATCTATTGTTAGGTTTCCATGACTTCAAACTTAGAAGTAGTTGGGTAATTATTATAGTGAAGTGAAAGTTCCTTGTTTTTCTTTAATTTTGTTTTTATTAGAATTTTAGTCACCTCCATCCAATAACTAGTCGTTCTTGGTATTACTACATTATTCAATGCCAATAAATTAGATTCCATCAATTTTGTTTTTTTCTTAAAGGCCAAATTCTATTGGTTTAATACTGATCTTGTCACACTTCACACTTCTTTCAAAGTAAGTGGCAAGCACTAAATAATTGGTAAATTTGAAAGAGACTTTTTGTATTCTTTGTATGTTTGCATAGACAACTTTCCCTATAGATTTGATTGATTATTCTTTGAAGTTAATATTTTATAATAAATTTAAAAAACTTTGTTATTATTATTATATGGTGTAATGGGCATCCTATCTAGTCATTATGGATAATGCAATGATTTTGTCTAGAAGGTCATAGATGTTTTCCTCTTGTAAGAGGGACATTTTTAAAGTATTTTAAATAATTTAATAGGTGCGAAAGGATAGAACTCATTTAACTTAAAACAGGCAATTCAATATTAAGGTTTACAATGGAAAAAAAAGTTATTTTAAAATAATTAGTCTTATAAAGAAAGTATTAATTATTTAAGTTTATTTTGAAGAATTTTAGAAGCTGAATTTTGAAGGGATTTTTATGATAATTTTAGTTTTGTGGGAGTAGGTGTGGTTATTTGAGATTTTATAATAATGTTTTAAAGAGAGGTTCCTTCTTTTTCTAGGTTAGAAATTTTTATTCATTTTGATAGTAGATTATAAATGCAATACAAAATACTGAATTTATAAAATTACTTTACAAAAATTTCAAAAGTTTTGTCTTGGATAATATTTTCTTTATAAAATTAGGATTTCTTAATTGATATTTGTGATGATGAAAATTGCATGACCATGTCATTTTACATTATGTTTTGGGTTTGGTTTGTATAGAGCATCAACAATTGCAATATTTACCACAAGTGGAATTTTTATTAATTAATTTTTCTCATGGTGTCATAATATTCTAATCTTATTATGAATAATCCCATATTGCTAGAACCCTCATTCATCATCCTTGATTGGAACCACATTTGTTGACTTGACCCAAATCATTTTTGCATGCACAAGTTGTTGGTATGTGGCGATTGATCATGCTATATTGTACACCCCAACATGTATCCTTGCCAGGGTCTAGGGCTGGGTTGGGCCCCGGGCAGGGGTTTGAGGCACTAGCCCCTGAGAAAAATTTTCCTCCTACTTTTTTGCGTTGTCACCGAAAAAGGAAAAATCAACGAAAAAGGAATAAAACCAACTTTGTAGAACCCGAATCTGGAAGCTTCTAAGCTTGTTAAAAAGGGGTTCGAATGAGGGTTACAGTATGATGAAAAAAACACAATTATTCACAAGATTGTAATAGGTTTTTGCACTGGATAATAAAATCATTGGATGGCTACGGTTTGGTGGATGTAGCCTGGATTGGGTGAACCATGTTAGATTATCTATGTTATAATTTATTCTATGTGTGTTTTAGTTTCTCTATTTATTAATTATTTAATCTGCATTTAATTGTTAGATATCTGCTTTTCTAACCCTAACACAAGTATGACAAAGTTTCACAATAAAACTCAATATTTAATATTATTATCAACTATAATATCATATATATTTATTAGATCACTCACACTAGTTTAGGCAAGTAGGTTGAGTTCACTTTTGATTCAACATGGTTATCAATTAAATGCATATTAGTTCTTCAATTGCAATAGGGAGAGTAGATCATCAGTCTTGGATTTATCTCTTTCCTCGCTATGCTCCTAATCCCCCTTCAACTATTCTACTCACACGTTTTGATAAAGTGAACAAGTTATGGCATGGGTAATTTGGAAACCTAACTATTGCTACTTGTAGTAACTCAACTTTAACAAGGTATGGTTATAAGGTTTCCTTCCATTCATTATTTTATGGTGTTTTCTAGGGCTGAATTCTTGGAAAGTATCTTAAAGAGAATTTTTCCAAAGACAAGACATGAAGAGATTAAAAAATATTGGAGTTAATACATAGTGATTTAGCTAGACCATTTCCACATCCTTCCTTTAGTAGAGCTAGATGTGTGTTGAAATTCATTAGTAGATTTTCCTTGAGTGTACTTGGGTGTATTTTCTCCAAAAGAAGTTTGCGGTCTTTCAATGTTTTTAGGATTTCAAATATTTTTTAGAGAAACAACCAATTAAAAACATCTATATTTTGTATATAAATAATGGTGGTGAACATGTTGAGTATCATTTTGAATAATTTTGCATTGAAGAGGGGATTGCTTTACAATGCATAATTCTATACAATCCCCAATAGAATGATGTGGTAGAATGAAATAATATGTTCTTAAAGGGTGATCCCACAAAACTAGTTTACAATTTCATTGAGGAAGGAAAATTGCAAAAAATGCCCCCATGAAGAAAATTTTGGGTTTTCGGGGGTTCAAACAAACTTAGGGTATGAATGAACCCAAAGAGGGTTCTCTCGAACCCCCCTTCAGCGAACCCTATTAAATGATGGGTCCCTCATTTGTCATGTTTTTCAAAATAAAAACAAAGAGACATTTTGAAAAAAGGGGGGTTCACTCGAACCCACCTTCAAGCGAACCCCCATTCATTCGAAAGGTCCCTTGGGGTTCGCTCGAAGAGGGGTTCCCCTTTTCCCCCTTCTCCTCGTCTTACACCAAATTTTTGCAAAATTTTTCCCTTCAAATCTCGAGTTGAGGATGAAAATGGAGGAGACTTCATAGAACCAACTAGATGATGGTAGTCCTCAAAATGAGCTATCCATCGAATATAATTTTAATATGTTTTGGTTTTATTATGTATTTTATTTTTTAGTTTGATTAAACATAGGTTTTTCACCGAAAATCAAGCTCTCTATTCTGCTCATGTGGAAAAATACAAGATTATCAATTTTTTTTTGAAAAATATTAGTGCACTAGATATTGTTGTCCTTGATCCAACAAAAAAAGTTGAATTTTGATACATACAAAAAAAAGTTATGATTTACCCAGTGAATCGTGTCTAAATTGTAAAAGGTTTGACTTTGAAATTTAATTAAGAAGAAATTATTCAATGAAATGCTATGAAACCAATTTCATGCACTAGATATCGTAGTTATGAATCTAAATTTGAAAAAAATAGAATTTAATCCTTCATAGAAAAAAAGTTGTGTTAGCTAGTGGTGTCACTCTTTAAAAATGGTGTTTACTGTTAAAAACTAGTTTTTGAAGGAGATGGAAAAAGAAGTACAATTTGATTCCAAAAATTTTGAATTTTTTTTTTAAAAAATTCTATAGACAAAATGTCACAAATCACTAGTTTACATCATCTTCAAATTCCTCACGACTTAGCCTCTATATGTTCTCGAAAGTGAAAATTTAGTTAAAAAAATTCAGTTCAATGTCCAGTTTGGCCAATAATTGTAAACCAGTATTGTGGGATCACCCTATTAAAGGAAACAACAAGTTGCATGGTACACTCTAGATCTCTTCCACCTCAATATTGGGTGTAATCCATTTATTGTTCTTGTTATATATAAAATTTCATTCATCATCAAACCTTAAATGAATTCACACCTTTAAAATCTGGGAGTGGTTGGAAACCAAAAGTTAAACATTCAAATTTTTTGGTTCTCTTCCATAGGCCCACATTCCTACAAAGAAATGTAAGCCTATGGATTCACAGAGCATGCCTTGCATATTTATAGGTTTTCTAGATGGTGTTAAAGGCTATTAGCTACTATAATTTACTACACATGATTTGTTCATTGAGAGAAATGTTCATTTTGAAGAAGCCTCTTTGAGTTCCACTCATAATACTTCTCCTTCTACAAATTCACATTAGGGTCACTTGAGCTACATGATAGTTCTTCCAAGGATTCAGATTTAATTGGGTAGATTCTTAACAATGAGGAATATTCTTACTCCACTTCAGATGTTGAGAATGATGATGAGGATTCACCATATTATTCTTCTATTCATCATTCAATTGTTAATGATTCTATGAATTTAGGTCCACTTGTACTCAATAGAAACTACATGTTATAGATGCTTGAGTTGGGGGTTCACCATTCACAATTTTAGGGATTTCAAGAGTTTCACATGTCTACATTACTATTTCGTTCGATCCTTAACTTTTTTGGTAGGTATCTAATATTCTTGTGTGGCATGCTACTATGGAGGATGGGTATATTTCCTTTATTAGGAACCACACTTGAGATCTTGTTGCCCTTTCTAAGGTTCAAGAAAACCTATTCGATACAAGTGGATCTATTGAATAAAATTTACAATAGATGAATCAATTGATAAGTATAAGGCATGGTTAGATACAAAGGGCTTTTCCTAGGTTCTTGGTATTAATTAAATTGATATCTTTGCACCTATTGTAAAAGATGAATTTCATATGAATCACACTTGCTATCATTACAACACACTGTTGGGATGTTTACTAGATGGACATGAGTGTATTTCATCAAGGAGAGATTAAGGAGGAGATATACATGGAGTAGCCATAGGGTTTTCTTCATTATTATTATTTTTTTTGTATACTTAGGATATCTATCTATTTTCTCAAGAGTAAGATATCTTAGTCTCTTCTTAGATTACCATTGCATGGTCCAAATATGCTCTTGATTTACTCTCATGTTTTCACATGTTTGAATACAAGCCTACTCCAACTCCCTTTATTTTTAGAGTCAAGCTTAAGGCTCAATGCTCTTCACGGTTGGTTAATGTACCTTGCATTAAGATCTTGTTGGGAGCCTCATTTACTTGACTCATACAAGGCATGCTATTTCATATGGTGTGGTTATGGTCTCTTGGTTTATGCAAGAGTCCCATGAGTTGCATTAGAAGGAAAATAATTGGATTCTCCATTACATTCAAGGCACTCATAATGTTGCAATTCATTATGCAATACACATTGATATTAACTTGCTGGGATAACTAGATTAGATTGGGCTAGTAATTCTCAGGGTCACAAATCCACTGCATAGGTAACAAATTCTCTCTTATTTCAAGTTGGTCTAGCAAGAAGCAATCTAGTACTACTTCTCTATCCTCTATGAAGCTCAAGTATTGGGGGTTTGTTAATGCCACCACTAAGGCCATTTAGCTTCAATGCATTATCACTAATTTTGGTATCCAATTTAGATGGTCCTCAATCATATCTTTTGAAAAATATCTAGTGCCATACAAAGTTCATGGAACCTTGTCCATCATTGGTAAAATAAACATGTAGATGCTCACATGTACTAATTGGGAGCTTATCTTTGGACATGAAAATTTTCTCCATGATTTCCCAACTTTTTAGCTCAAGTTACCATTATTTTCACCAAACATTTTGTGTGCATGAAATTTATGTTTTATATGAATGATTTAACCAATAAAAACCAAACAAATACAAATAACAAACAAACATTCAAGATAAGGCTAAGAAAGCTCAAATTTATATAATGAGCCTCCCGTTGAGTAGATTTTTCCATGATAGTCAATTGGATGTGTGCTCACTAGAACTTTTGGTAGCATAACAATGCTCTAATGATAAATGACTGAGATATTTGATAAATGGTTAAGTGATGGATATATAGAATTTGGATGAAAATGGATGAAGGGCTAAGATTGCTGGATGGAGGTCAAGGGTTGAGAAGGATTGGGATATATCACGCCACAAGATTGTGCCAAGTGACATAATGAGAGGGATTGAGAGGGAGATTGTACCCTTGAGGGAACAAGGTCCATGTGACATGGTATGAAGGGTCACTTACTTGATGTGATGGGGAGGCTTGACCCACTTAATCATGGATTAAGTGTGTGCAAATGCTTAGTGGGTAGATTAGGTGGGGATTATGATTAGGATTAGTGCAAGTGGGAGAGTCAAGGAGGATGGGACATGAGGTGAGAGGAAAATAGGAATTAAATAATTTAATTTAATTTATATTTGGAGGAAAGGGTATTTGGGGATTAAATTAAATAAATAAGGGTATTTATTCAATTTAATGGATGAATGAGATGAGGGTAAATAATTGAAGGTAATTATTTACTTTAGGCTAGGATTTAGGGATAATAGAAGAAATATATTAGGATGAAGGTTGAGATAATTGAATATTAATTAAATAATAAGATATTATTTAATTAATATAGAGGATATAAATTAGTTGAATTAGGGGTAAACTGACCAAATGAAAGTGGTCAATTTTAGGTGTCTACACCTTTTATTGAAAGTAAGTATCTTCATCTACAAACTTTATTAGGGTTGCAAGAGGTTTCGTATTTTGGAGGGTTTCTTATTCTTTCCTTCTATCTCTACTTTAAGGGGGTATTTTCTCTCTCTATTTTGGAAAGGGGTGTTATTCTCTTTTTTCCTGTGGAGGTATTCTTCTCTTTGTAATTGATTTCTATGTATATGGGTACCTCATTAGGTTTTATTTGTCAATATTGTTCCTTTCACCCACTGGAGCTACACATAAGGGGGGCATTAGTATAGGTTTATTTATTCAAAATTTATTTTTCCTACACATATTATTAATATTACTTAGTTCAATTAGACATGGTTATTATAAGAGAACATGGAATAATCTATCAATTACATGTATCATTGTCACCCACTTTGGGGAGTTGAGTCTCACACTCTCTTATGAATTCATTAGCTACCTTGCATAGTCATTTTATTTTATTTATCTAAGTACATGTAAATCCATCTATTGGTGGGTATATTCTTCAATATCTTGGGAGGATTTCTTATCTTTGTATGGGATTTATAGGTACATGGGTACCTCATTAGGCTTCATTTTTGGGACCCATATTTTCACCCACCTAAGCTGCACTTAAAGGGGGATTTTTTTTAGACTATATGAATTAGGTAGCCCCCCATAAATTGCAATGTGCCTAGTAAACTTCTTTCACATGAACGATGATGTTGGCGTGACACACTTTCCAATACCAAAAATACAGGGGGAGACTAAACCTTGTGACCTCTTTCCTACAAAGAGATTCTTTAGCTAATCGAGCCATAACCTTGGCCCCTACTAAAAGGGTTTTTTTAGACTGTAGGAATTGAGTAGTCCCCCTATAAACTGTAGTGCACTTGGTAAAAAAATTTCATGTGATCGGTGACACTGGTGCAACACACCCTCTGATACCATGAGGACAAGGGGGAGATTGGACCTTGTGAGATCTTGCTAGCAACAAGATGCTTTAGCCAATCAAGCTAGGATCCCAACTCATACTTAAAGGGGGTTATTATTATATATTTTTATTAAACATATTATTAATATTGATTGGGTTAATTAGACATGGTTAATATGAGAGCAAATATCATAATCTATTAATTACATGTATCACTCTTATCCATAATCCATTAGTTACATGTGTCACTCTTATCCACTTTAGGTAGTTAGGTCTCACACCCTCTTTTGGATTCATTAGTCACCAGTCTCATAACCATTTTTTATCTTTGTTTGAGTAGGTGAAACTAGGTATTTTGACATTTAATAAGTAGGTAAAACACCCATCTATTATTGGTAATTGAATTTATTACTTCTCTTGGGTGTATATACCTCTATTCTTTTCTATTTATACAACATTCATCTCTCATATCTACTAGTAAGATAAAGGAATGTGACTATTTCCTAAATTATATTGCATTTGCCTCACACATTCTTTGTTCAATATATTCTTTCCATTTTTCTATTTTTATCTTTGATCATCTATCAACTAGAGAGTGTGTCATATGCTTAAAAAAAAATCTTGTTTCTCATAGAATCTAATAGGTTCCACCTATTCAAAACGTTTTTACTAAGAATTTTAATTCTATTCAAGAACAAATCATATAATTGAAAAAATTCATGTAATTAAGGAGGAAGAACTTGATGCTACTTCTTTGGTTTTGGGACTCAAATTGAAAATGCAAAACATGTGTAAGTCCCAACCTCCTTATGTATGAGACCTCAAAACACTCATCATCTATAACCAATCAAATTTTCATAAATATTGTTCAACATCATCCTCCATGTTCCTATTAAATGCTCAAAGTTGTAAAAAGTTTAAAAATTTCTAATTGTGCCCAGTATTTTTGGTCATTTTATACTATTTTGGTAGAATTGTGGAGTTTCAATAAAGTTCCAAACTTCTTTTAATCATTTGACCTCATGCATTGGCCATCGGTCCCACATATAAATTTTATTAATTATATTGGGTTGCTTCTCCTAATTTACTTCATTCTATTATTTTATAGGTTTTTAATGGAATTTCAAATTTCAACTTCTTTGTCTTGACCTCCCATCCTCTTCTACATCCTATTATTCTCTCATTGTCTTGATCCCTTCCATGTTCCCCTTTTACAAACTTACATAGGTCATCCAAACTTCTTTTGCTCCTTTTCTATTTCTAGATCTCCCAACCTCCCATATTCTTGAATTTCCACCTTTCATCTTTGTTCTTTGATCCCCCTTTGCATACTTATAGAGTTTTGACACACTTTTTTCATCTTCCATTTCTACTTCCCTACCTCACAACCTCCAATCATTTTCTCCTCCCTTTTCTATTTTAGTGTTTTGCAGGCTTGTAGTTTCCTAACCAATTTCTTATATTTCCTCTCCACATCATGTTATGATATTTCTTAGAAATAAATATTGAAAATTAGAAATATAATAAACCACTTCAAGGGAGTGACCTCTAATAATTAGATAATAATATATATGAATTCAATATTTGATGATATGATGATATGAGAGAGAGTTCTATTACTTATTTATTAAGATAACTATTGATTAGGTGGAAAATAGGGTTCACCAAAATGAATCAACAAGATGATGAACCAATTAGTTTTTCCACACTAAACACTTGAAATTAGATGCAATTATGAGGGCCAAAAGATGCAAATAGCAATAAGAAATGATACCTAACTATTATAGCAACTATGAGGGAAGTTTTTAGAGCTCAAAGAGGTGTGTACCTTGCTACAAGAAGCCCGTGTTTAGGCCACAAAGGAATCATTCAACTTTAGTGGAAAATGGGTCCCTATTAGGGTTTCTGAAACTAAGATTTGGGTTATTTTCCTTGATTTCTAGACTCTCATATTCTCGACCTTGTCAACTCTCGAAAACTTGTACTTAATTCTATAACTTTAATTCTTCGTTCTTGCACTTTGAATGACAACTTTTGCAACTTGACAACTTTGACAATTTTGCTCCAAATCTTTCTCTCCACTTGATCTTCAACCTATAAATCTGCAAACACACATTCAAGGTAAGAAAAACTTGTTGATTGTTAGTGAATAGGGGTTTTCCTAAGTCAAACCCCTTGTAGGTAATTAAACCAAATGATGAAATGATGTAATTGAAGCATGAAACATGAAATGATGCAATGTTGATACCTTGGATGTTGTCTTGTAATGAAAATCTACAAACTAACATGTAGTGGCAATGAAAAATGTAGATCTTGATCCTTGAATAAGATGCAAAACAATGGTTCCAAGTAGACCCTCAATGCTACATCCACTTTCTTAGCTCAACAACATGCAT
Source organism: Sequoia sempervirens (assembly GCA_007258455.2). Lineage (NCBI taxonomy): Eukaryota > Viridiplantae > Streptophyta > Pinopsida > Cupressales > Cupressaceae > Sequoia > Sequoia sempervirens. Next base: position 3,245 of record VDFB02122301.1, on the reverse strand, counting down.
GAATGCATCAAACCCTTGACATGATGATATGATCTTGAATTTCTTCAATAATCATTTGATAATCTACCTTGAAATTCCATTGAAAATACTCTTGAAGTGCTCTATAATGTTCTCTTGAAATTTCTAGAATGCTTCATAAACTTGCTAGGAGAAACAATGTGAATTAACCCCTTATTTATACTAAACTAGGAGATTAACCCTGAAATTCAAACAATTAAGACCGACACCAAATCTGGAAATAAACATTATTAAATTCCCACCATAATGAAATTCAAAAAGTGGGTTCTCATTAAGGGAGGACCCATTTTCCACCTAGGGCGAATGGGTCCTGGCTTAGTTTTCTAGGACCTAACCTTGGGGGATGGAAAAAGGGTTAAAAACCCATGTAGAATTAGTAAAGAAAGGGGGTCCTATTAAGGGAGGACCCATTTTCCACCTAGTGCGAATGGGTCTTGGCACCATTTTCCAAGACCTTAATTTTCCCAATTAAATGTTATGCAATTTGAATTGTGGATGTCGGGATAAATCTTCAGGAGGTGTCATAAATAAGGTTTAAATTTGAATTAAAGGGGTTAATTAACTCCGATCAACCACAATTAATTAAAAAGACCATAGATAAATGTGAGAGTGTGTTACAACACTTTACAACACTTAAATAAGGGTACACATCAAGTATATTTCATTAAAAGGGCCCCATTAGGCTTAATTCATTAAATAAACCCTAGAAAGGTGTGAAAGTGTGTTACAACATTTTACAACACTTTTGCAAAGGACACATTAAGGTATGTTTAAACAAATAAGGGCCCTAGAATGATGTGAATGTGTACAACACATTACAACACTATTCCAAGACACCATTAGGTTAATTCAATGACAATTATTCCCAAACCAAGTAAGGGAAAACTGATACCTTTCTGTTACTACAACTATATAGGGACAAGCCCCTTCCTTCTAGTTAAGAGGGGTTAAGGTAGTAACTGTGACTAATGTTAAGGTTAGGCATACCACAAGTGTTTATCCTTATTATAATTTTTTTAATACACATGCTTAGGAACATATGGTTTTAGGTTCATAATATTCCCACCCCCTTAAAAAACAGTGTTGCCATCAATATTTATCAACTCTAAAATATTTTGTATGAATTTCTCATCATTCCATGTTGCATATTTAATTGGAAAATTCTTCCACTTGATTAGGAATTTTGAAATGGTTCTATTTTGTAATCTGATTTTGGGAATTGTATTAAGTTTTTGTATATTTTGCATGAATAGCTTTTCTTGTAGTATTAACATGAAATGAATGAGAGAGTCCATAAAAAAAAATTATACTTAATAATTCTATCCACAACAAGAAAAAATAAATGAAGATTATTTGACTTTGGAAACCCCATAATGAAGTACATTGATATCCTTCTAATGCGGTGTTGGAATGCCAATATTAGTAAGAGGCCTAAGGTTTTATTATTTCCCCTTTATTTTTTGGCATATCAGACATGTTCCACCATATATTTTTGGACATTCATTTTAATACCTTCCCAAAATAAATATTTCTTTATACAATGATAGGTATGAACAAATCTTCTACAGTATCTTGTTAGGCCCCAAAATCCTCTCTTCTTAGGGTTCATATTAACACCTTCAAGTGACACCACATGTCTTAAGTATTCTAATTATTTCACGCTAAAGACACATTTGGATAGTTTTGCATATATCTTATTATCTTCTGATTCATTAGCAATAGTAATATGAAAATTGTATTTATGAGTGATCTTGTTTAGCTTCTTGTAATGTAAGAGCATTCTCCATGGATCATCCTTTTTGTTAAGAATAATAATAGGGGATAAATATGTATTTTTTTGGGATGAATAATGCTTCTTAGTATTAATTCAGTCATGATTATGGTCCACGATAAGAGTTACAACCTTGGATTCTTGAAATACTTGTTTATGGTGTTGAATAATCTCTTGAATTTTTGGTCGATCTTGAGTTGTCACCTTGAAAATTAGAGATTGGATTAAAAGCAATTGAACTCATTAGTTAATGTTAAATCAATAAAATTGTGTGTACTACATGTATCAACCAACACTTTCACATTTTTATTTTTGATATAACCAATTAAATTGAGTGTTTGTGGTGAATTTGTGACATTCAATGCATGAAGGGAAGTAATAGTGTTTTATTTTTCCTTGGAGTTCTCATGCTTAATTTACATATTTGATTATTATTTTGTACTTCTCCCTCTTCTTCGAATTTATTCTTAATAATCGTTAATATTTTCTCACTACTAGAACTCTTATGACCCCTTGGCCATTTTCTATCATAATTGCAACATAGACATTTTTCTCATTTCTTTATCTATTTTTGAGGAGCTTTCTAATTTTTCTTAAGGTTAAAGACATTTTCCATGGTTTTTTAGTAGGATTAGTCACATTGTTTTCATTTAATCTTATGGTTTCATCTTGTATGATTTTTTTGGTGGTGTTTTGTTTCTCAATATGCAATTCTCATTGCATAGCTTTTCTAACTATGAAAGGTTCCAACAAATGAACATCATGCTGAATTTGGTCATTAAGTCCATTGATATACAATTGTAGCCTTTGATAAGGTGTCACTTCGTTATCTTGAATTTTCAATCTCATAGTCTCAACATTATATTGAGCTACAAACCTTAATTGTTTGAAATTTTTAGTTGGGTAAAATAGCTTCCATTTCTTGGTTTCTCATACAAGTTTTCTAATACATGAATAAATTATTTCCAACTAAGCATATTAACTTTCTTCGAACTCATCCTCCATTGATACCATTGATAAGGTCCTAATTCTAAATACAATAAAGCTATGTCAACCATTGCATTATGTAGTATATTGTGAGGCTTAAAGTGTTGTTCCTTGATGCTTATACATGAAATTAAATTCCTACCATGTCAAGTTCCTATAGATTCCTATTCTTGGTAGGCTCAACCTTAGACATTCAAAATATTCTCATATCCCTTGATTTTGTTTGTTAGGGTTGTATCGATATTGGCAATTTTTTTGGGGCTTTATTTATGATAATATTTCCTTCTTAAACCTATCTAAATCATAATTTATATATGTTACAAATAATTCAAATAATTTATCCTTAATAAAGTGTACCACTATTTCATGTCTTGGTGGAATTTTTTTTGGATTTTAAGTGGTGGAAACTAAAGAAGGTCCTTTAATTTAGTATTTATAGAAATGCCCTCTAATCCTAAAAAAGACATGG
>VDFB02122300.1:0-41657 GCA_007258455.2 Sequoia sempervirens | reverse complement strand
TAAATTTATTATAAAAACTATATTTGAAAGTCTTGAAAATATTTTGTTTCCCTATTTCAAGTGAAGTTAAGCACTAATAAATGGAATGGTAGTAATTATTTTGGCATACTTCTAAGATATAATTTGAGGTCTCTATATTATGATGAAAGAAGTATGTTTATTATTGAAATATTCCCATTAGAAAGATCTTAGGAATGAATATATTTGAGTTATGCATTTTAAGGTCATGATGAAAGAGAGTAATAAGGGCAGTGAATGATCAACTATAGAGTTGACATTTTGGGCTGGTAAAGGGGGTACCAAAAAATGCATCATTCCCCTATTTGTCCCTATGGGGTGACAAGTGAGAACATGCAGAATGTGCACTCCATGTCATTCTCTCAAGGAAATTTCTCTATTGGAAGCTATAGACCACTAAATTTTAATGGTATTCAAGGTTTCCCAAACCCTATTCCTAATGATGTCAGGGAACATTTGCCAAAATTCACAGGGAAAATTTTATAGTCAACTTATAGACATTTTCATACATTTATGGACTTGGTGGGAGACTATGAGATAAGTCATGAAGATGTTGTCATGAATTTTTTTGTTTAATCTCTAAAGGAAGATACTAGATGTTGGTTTTCATACTTTCCAATATGTTTTATTTCCTCATGGAATGAGTTCATGGTAGCATTTATTGAACAGTTTGGTGAAAGGATTAATCCAAGTTCAATAAGGAAATATCTCATGGAAATTCAAAAGGATCAAGAAGAGCTAGTTCCAACTTTCAATCTCAAATTTGCAAAGGAAATAAGGGATATTCCTGAAACTATGAGACCAAGTGATGCAAAGTGTTTGGTTGTGTATTTGGGTTCATAAGATGAAGAAATGAGTTATTTGTTGAGAGACAAGGATCCTACAACATTACATCATGAATTTCAAATTGCCATAGAAATTGAAAATGGCTTGAGATACTCAATGATAAAGGGGTATATGGCTGCAAGTGTTGGCTATTTTAGCACATCTCATATAAGTGACTTAGATAACAAGAGAAATTTTCAAGATAGAGATGCTTCTATTGTTCTATTTTTTCCATCATTACCTAATGCAACTAATGGTGAATTCCAAATTGAGCATGAATAAAGCTTAAACAATGTTGATCAAATGTCTTTTGTTCAATAATTTCCATTATGAAAATATATAAGGGAGAATCACCATATGACCTATTTGCAAGGTTTTTGGTTGCCTTGTTGGTAATTCCCAAGAATTTTAGACCTAAGGATTCAGTATGCATTGACTTGTTTTGTGACATTTAATTTTTAGCTAAGGCTTAGTACCTTGCCAAAAGAGTTGAATCCTCATGGTTTTGATTAGATACTTGATTGGATAACAATTGTTGAGGAAGCTAGGTATGATTATGCACAAAGTATGATGTCTCAAATTGTTAAAGATGGTTACCCTATTAAGAAAAAATAGAAGGCTACTCAAACAACTGAGAAGTGTACACCAGATAATAGACATCTATCTTATGATATAGGTGAGGACAATGATTGTAATCAATTCACAAACAACCTATGTGCAAATCAATACACCAGGGATGAAGATAAGGATACGTTTGCAAGTTTTTTTGATGTATCATCACAAATCAATGGTCAAGATGCTAAGAATGAGAGTTGGAGCATTCACTTTGAACAATTTGAACATAGGACATGTGATAATGAATCTCCTTGTGATAAAGATCAAGGAAAGAGTGAGGTTTTTGATTATTTTTTTGAGGATGATCTAGAGACATTTTTCTTTGCATGAAGGGTGTAGTGCTATTAATGCTCTAGAGACATTCTTCTCACAAGAGAATGAAAAAATCCCATGTGAGGGGTACCAGGAATGTAATCTAGTTATATCAGGAATTAAGTGTGCTAGCTTTGTGAATGATGATGAGTTTGAAGACAAGAATATATGTGTTTAGTATCCTAACCCTAATCACAATGTTAAAAATGATTAAAATTGTGGTGCTAACTATTGATGTTGCGTTTTTCACACTTTCTCAACACAAGCAATGTGTAAGTGCACTGCCTATCTTGAAAGGAGACTTCCAACAACAAGTTGCTGAAAACCACCTCAAGGTCTCTCGGGTGTCAGGTCATGACTTGCATGGAATTCCTCAGTTGATTATGGATGTGATTTTACTGGTAATCAAAAGGAAGACTTACATAGCTGGGTAGGATGAAATGAATCTTGAAGATTTAATTTTCTAGGATGGAAACTGGCATACACTTTGTTGCAAGTTCGAATAGCTATCTGAAACTCCAAAGTTTTCCTTGATTTTTGGCTTTACAATGTGCAATGAACCTTAGCTTAGGTTATTTATTTTTTTTAAAGGAAAAAGAGCAAGGAAGAGAAGAGTTTCCTGGATCTGCAACTAACTATGAATAGTGATCATGGAGGTTCTGCTCTGGACAACTTCCTTCAAACAAGATTCCACTTAACCAAGAAACCTACAGTATCATGAAATCTATGCTATCTTCTAATGTTTGTAGATATTTTACCATTCATCCACCACATACATGCATAAATAAAGATAAAATTTTAAAGAAGCTTTTAAGTTTTATCCTAGACTAACTTTACACAACCATTTACCAGTAGAAAATAGGAAAAGGTATGGACTGGGAAGGCATCTACACAACAAAAAATTTCATAACCACAGAACAACATTATTGAATATATCTAAGCCATCTAAAACCAACTAGAACAACAATGCAAATCTAACTAAAACATCTAACTACGAGAGATTGAATCATGAAACATGTAGAGAAACTCAAAAAATGCACCAAAGTCAATGTATTTCCATTAAAATTTCTGCAACATGTCATTACAACAACTCAACTCTCTCTTGAAAATGAGAGGAGACCCCCTATTTATAGTGTCCAAAAGGTAGAATGAATGGCCAAGATTAATTTGTATTGTGTGGCCAAGATTCATTACAAATTAGGGTTCTACCTACCCCACAATATTTTACAATTTAAAATACAACTTTGTCTTTATCCCTATTTTGTCCTCTAGTGACAACACTGTAGCATTTTGTCTTTTTGTTGGTTGCCCTTTTGCTGCAACTATTCCTTTAGGAGATCTTCATCAATAATAGGGTTGCCTTCTTGCTTCTTCAAAGCTGCATACTCTATAAATTTTAGAATTAATAGCTAGAGCTTACCCACATCTATGATCTCAGATTGCAACACTTGATAACTCCACTCTTTGGATTGTTTGGTAAGATTTTCCCAGTCTTTGTCATACTTTACAGTGTGGTCCCAGAACATATCTGACTGGGTAAAGGCTTGGGCAATGAATCTCATGAAATCAATGGTGATTTTTTCTGACATCCTGTCCTTGATCTTCTTCTGGAAGTGGGGTTTTATCTTCTCTAGATCTATTTGTATGGTAGGCATATCATATCCTGTTAGTAACTTCAAGTACCGAGTACAATCCACTTTGATTTCCTTAGCCCACTCAATATCCACATTCACCTTATCAAGTACCAACTCCAACCTTTCTTTTTGATTCATAAGGTCTCACTTCCATACATCCACCAGCTAGTGGTCATCTTTTTTGAAGGTGAGATCTCTTTCCCAAGTTGCACTTGGCAGTTTAAGAATATCCTCAATCTTTAGGTAGGAGGATTCATATCTTTCCAAGAAGTCAGTCTAAAGCTTCCTCATATCCTCAAGAGACTGCTGGAGATCCAATAATTTATTAGCTATCCAAATAGCACAGTTGATGCCCATGTTTCCAACATATAGGACTATCAAAACCAAATTTTTGTAGTCTTATCCAAGTTCTTTCTCTTTTCCATCTTGTCTATTTTCTCTTTTGACAATAGTTGTAGTGGAGGCGCAGACGTGGTAGGTACTTCTTCCATAGAGGACCATTGTTGGATGTACATCGTCAGATCAACCACTTGTGCGTTGAGCTATTCCTTTGAAATCTTGTCTTGTTGTATTAGGTTTACTACAGTGGCAACAAATTCTTGGAGGTGCTCTACCTTTTTCTCTCTAGTAGCTATTCCCAAATCAATGGTAGAGAAATTATAGCTTATTCCTTCTTCTCCCACTACTGGTGTTGCTACCTAGACAGTTCTAGATCTAGAGGCATCCATCATCACCTTAGATCTAATTTTGGGCTTCTTCTCCTTCTTGGTGCTAATTTGTGCCTGAGCTAAGATAGCTTCCAACCTTTCTCTTGGGTCAGTCGGGGTGGGAGCTTTCTTCTCAAGTTGCTTCTCTAGCCATTTGGGCATAGTAGATTTTTCTTTAGGTGACCCACAATCATCTTCCCCCTCCTTTATTTGGACTTCTATTTCTTTATCTCTAGGAGCCTTTTCCTCCATTTTAGTGCCTTCTCCCTCTTCCTCATCAGGTTCTTGGATGAACACAAGGTGTTTTATGGGAGACTTAGTAGGAAATAATTCCCTAGGACCTTCTTCTCTCTCAGTTTCTTCTTCTTCCTTTTCTTCAACTACTTCATCCTATTCATCCTTATGCACATGTTCCTCGGGTTGTTCAATTTTGAGGCTCTTGTCAGTTTGAACCTCACCTTTAGGTTTATCCTCTTCTACATTCTCTTCTTCCTTGTGAGGAGGTGACACATCTTCCTGCTATTCCTTTTCTTGTTCTTCTTGTCCTTTAGAGAAAGGCATTTCTTCATCATGTTTAGCGCTTCCCTCTCACTATTCACCTATAGGAAGTTCCACATTTTCTTTTGCTTATTCATCTTCTTGCCCTTCTTCTTTGGGAGGTGACCTTTCCACTTCTTTCCTGACATCCCTCAATTTCTTGGCCAACTCTTCTTCAAAGTTTGGATCTAAAGTTTGCATAATGATTTTACCACTAGCATCTTCTTCTTCATCTCCACTTTTAGAAGATCTTTCTTCTTCTCCTTTATGAACCACCTTGTCAATTTGTGGGTGCTGATACTATGGATGCTCATGATACTCATCTACTTCTTCTTCCAATGCTTTTGAGGTTTCTCTTTCTCACCATTCCAGCTCCTCGAATATTTGCATTGTAGCTTCCATTGTTGGTGGCTCCGTTGGAGGCTTTGAGGGAGGGGCATAGGCAAGGACCTATGCTAAGGCAACTTGGATGGTGGGATCCATCAGTAATTGGGAAATATCAAAGGGAACATTCTACATGTTTCACAAGAATTCCTCTAGAAATGTGAGTGTTGCTATTGGTATTGTTGTTGCTGCCAGTGGAAGTGACGTGGCAGGAGACATGGAGGTGGAGGAAAGTAGATAATTTGTAGCAGAGGAGGAATCAACCAAAACTATGGGCCTAGTTGGTGAAGAGGAGGCAAGCTGGATTGAGATGTCCACCGTGGGTGGGGATGTAGCAACCATAGCTTGAGAATTAGGTGGAGGTACAACAACATTGAAAGCGACTGGTGGAGGCTTCGACTGATCCATCTATATTTCTTCTCCCTCATGAAGGGAATCCTCTTGAATTATGGGCAGCCCTATGACACTTCCTGATCCTTTATGTTTCTTTGAGGGCTCACCCTCTAAAGCTTTCCTTGCATAAAATTTTGGATTCAGCTGCTATTCTTCGGTCTCTTTTCTTTTCCTTGATCTTGTGAGCGGGGGATATTTAGATGTTTCTCCCATCGAGGTTGTAGTAGTAGCATCATCTGTGGCACTAGGCTCACTTTTGAGCCCTTCATATGTTAGGACAACCCCTTGTTCCTTCAATCAGGCTACCTGTCCATCAACCCATTCCTTGGTGTGAGCTTCAATGGGTTTGGTTATATTATCGAGGTCATCAACCTCTTGCTCATCCCAATCTATTGCTGGAAGTGGCAAGTTAGTGAATGCATTGTACCTAGAATCCATGACTCTGCTTTCATCTTCTTCCACTTGATCAAGGATAGGAAACAGATTCACCCTTCTCACAAAGTATGCAGTCATTCACATATAATTCCTCATGTGTACCTCCTTATCATCTTGGAAAATTTCCCAAAATTTTTCAACGTGATGTAGGTGGATGTACTCTGGTCCTAGTGCTTTCCTTATGTGCCCATATGGGTCCATCCATGGGCGAGTGGTATGAAGCTGGAAGTGATACTTAGCCAACTCCTTTTCTAAATTTACAAAACATTAAAGTTTGTAGCTTGTACATCCCTTGGACAAAAGAAAGGGGATAGGGGATTCTTGCCAAATTCTTGCTACTAAGGAGAGCATGTACATGTCGCAGTGCCAAGAGAGTTCTAGCAATATAATCCAGTCTATGGGATACCGAGGCAGCTTATTTGGCCTCTCTATGTAACCTTGGGAACAAATGTAGGTGAATTTAGGGTACTGAATAGACAAGAAGGCATACTATTTTAGGAATGCCTGAGCACTGTGGGAGACTCTTCTCTCAAAATCTCCTCCAAGTAGTCTAATAATGTGACCTACGAAAGCGTCATTCACTCTACAATCATCCCTCTTGAAATTTCTACACTGCAACTAAGCATATCTATCATAAACTTTTAATGCATGACCAAATTATTCATTAGGTGCTCTAAACATTCCACTATACTACCTTCATTCGGCCAGTGAATAAACAAGGTAGGATGCCATATAAAATTTGGAGGTCTTCTTGATATTCATAAACTACTGGTGGAAGCAGTCACTTATTATTCCCCCTAGTAGAATGTAGTCTACATGGAATTCTTGTCCTTTCTATGAAGGATCTACCCTACAAAATAGACCATTCATTCTTGAAAGTATGCTACAACGGGAAGGCCCATTATTTTGCTTAATAGAGTCACTAGGTCATGATAATATTTGTGGAAATTGTTGTAGAAGAGTTCTTGGGGGACCTTGGCAGCGCTGCCCCACTTCTCTTTGAGCAAATACTGATTTATAAGTTTCTTGTAGCCAACCGAGTCCTAGTCCCACATTGCTTTGCATTCCTCGATGGTTGGCAGCTCCATTTCCCCAAAGGTAGGGATGTGGAAGGTCTTTGTTATTGCCTTACTGGACATATTAGCCAAAATTTTCCCATCTCCATCAACTATTGTTTTAGTCTCTGGTTGATATGCTTGTCGGCAATCCATGACCAATTTAGGAGTGATAAGGAATGGAGGAAAGCCTGCAGCCTTAGCAATTTCATTGCTTCTGATAAGCCTTGCATTGTTGGTCTTTGGGCTGACTCTGACTCTCTATTTAAATTCATCAATATCAATGTGTCTAATATTGGTATCTATGATCTCCTTCTAGTCTATAAAAAACTTTGAGTATAAGGGCTCCCCTTGGAATTGATATTTCATCTAGTCTTTGTCCTCTTTCCCATGAGGAACTCTACCTAATTTCTTCCCTTTGTATTTTTCTATAGCTGCCCTTGAGGATCCTGCACCTGATTCCATATATCCTATAGAAAAAGGCATGATAAGTACAATTAAGCATAAAGACATCAAAGTTAGCCAAAACCCCTACTAATGAAGTCAGGTTGGATAATACATCACTCATGAAATCAAATATTTGCTTCAATATGCCATTAGTAGTTTACTGGAGGGAATTTGGTCAATCCAGACCCAAGGGGCTGAACTTCCCTTGTAGGATTTCTATTGTGAAGGGAGAACAAGGTAGGGAAATCCATGTGGTTTCTCCTGGCTTCAAGTTTGGATGATTCGAAATATTTATGTAGAGGAGGGCTCAATTTGAGCATGTGGGTCAAGGCTCATTTCTCGATCAGAGGTTATTTGGATCATCTTTGGAGCACCCGAAGCTGAGAGGTGAGAAAGTTGTCTAAGGTTCACCGTTTAAAATGTCTAGGATAAAATGGAATTCCAAGGATGTAGTTTTAGGGTTTGGGATCCACGGGGCTGAAAGGTGGCCAAGACAACCTATTAATCTTTTAAGTGCTCGGGTCTTAAGGGGCCAAAGGCTGTTGGATGATGGTCATTTGGAATAGTGGATGTTGAACAGAAATTTAATGGGAGTGACCTGGCGGACCAGACCCAACATCGTGGTTGGCCTTTGGATTTCTTTCATTGAGTTTTTGGGCAACTAGGGCCCTGGGAGATGGAAAGATGGGCTCATTTTTCCCTTTCACAATAGCCGAGACAAGATGGAATACCGATGGCAGAAACTCGACAAAGGAAGTCCGATGGAAGCTAACACTTAAATTTTAATCACTTGGAGCTCGAAAAAAAATTAGGGTATGTGGGACCTGGGAGGTGGGAAGCAGAGGTCATTTGACCATTTGGAACGGCGACGTCCATGTGGAAGTCCGTGGATGGAACTTCGTAGTCTGGGACCCGCAAGTGGTTATGGATATGGCACCTTGCTTGTTTAAATCTGGCAATGAATGATACGACAGAGCCCAGGCATAGGAAGATGAGGTGGATATGCCATTTGAAATAGTGAAACCCATGCGGCATCCTGGGAACAAAATCTCACTAGAGTGAGCTTGCAAGGCATGAAGGGAGGCTAAAATTTTTTGAGTTTGCAAGTCCTAATGGTGAGCAGGGCAAGGAAATTAGGGGTCCTACGCCCGGAGAGACATTTTTATGTCATTTCAATGTTTTGAGTTTGAATTTTTCTAGTCAACAATGAAAGTCTTAGGCCTAGAGGGCACAAGTGCTCTGTAAGAAGAATGATGTGGCAATGGTAAAGTCCCGAATTCAACTTTAGGGAAATTTTGAAGGGTTCCTTGGCCTTTTACGACATGGGTTTTTTAGATGTTCATTCCCTCTACCTAGCGAATGCATATTTCTCCCCCGCTTATCCATTATTTAACATGAAATCATAAAAGAACATTGTGGGAGGGCAGATGATGAGCATGCCTCAAGAACCTAACGAAGCAAGTTGTTAAATTCCTAAGGAATCAGTCAATGTAGGTGTCGGGTGTGGTGGTGATGAATAGCGAGGGAACTGGATCTCTCTAGCAGCTCTGAATTCTCTCCTGACTAACCTGACATTGTGAAAATGGCAGGTTGAGCTTACTATTTATACTACTAAACTCATTTAATACACTTCCATAAATGCATGTATGGCAGATGGTAAGGTTGGTAAGTTCAAACTCTGAGATGGTGGTGGGAGGTCTGAAATCCGGTGGCTAGAAGGACATGGAATAATGACCATTGACAAATGAAGAACTCACAATGGCTCCCTAGGAAAAGAAGTCTGGTTAACTAGGCCCAAAGAAAATGAAGGAGGGTCAGTTTGGAATAATGTGGACAATGATCGAGGATCTAGGTACCAAGGGATGGAAGCCCTTGGAGGATGGTTGTTGAAGATAGTGAAAGAAAAAAAAAGTCTCGTAGGAGCATCCCAGAAGGTCGGGTCTAGAGGGTCTCGAGGTAGTGCAATTTTGAACTTAGTCACCAAAGGTATTGAGACATGGCAGATGGATGATCGGGACCCAAGGCATGGAAAGATGAAGTCACTCAGTTGTTTGGAACGGCAAGCACCATAGGGAAAACTAAGATGGAAAACTCGGGAGGTCAGGCCCGAAGGGTGCGAAGGACACTAGCAGAGGCAAACTACCAAAGGAACTGCGTGAAAGCCCAGGACTTAGAAAATTTTGTAGGGATGGGGCTATCTCATCTTAAGGTGAGACTTTAGAGACATATTGACCATCTAGGACACCAAAACGAGGGCACATAAAATGAGACAGTGACAAAACGACCCAACAAGGTGAAAGAAAGAGAGGGTCCATGTTTTGAACGGGGCGTGTGTGCTAGGGGCACAACACTAACTAGAATAACCATGTCCTAGTTGCTTCTGATTGTCTATGTGAAACAGAGATGGAATATGCAAGTTTATTTGAAAACATGGACATGATTGTTTTTGACAAGGAATGTATTGATGAGAAAAATAATGAAGAGGCTTGTTTGGTTGCTAACAAAAAACATTTAGATTGTAAAGTTCCTTTCACACCTAGGCCAACATACTTGTCAATTGATGAGGAACATAAATTCCTTGCTATTCACCCTATTAGCTTTGAGTTATTTGAGCCATCCTATGAAACATTTTGCATCGAGCTAGATGATGATTGGAGGGTTGAATCAACATATATTAGTGAGCCTAATATGGGGATATTTTTTGATGCATGGGATGTTATCGATATTGATCTTTCTAGTGATGACCCTGATTTGAGTAGGGGCCGAAATACTATGAATTTTAATAAATCATGTTTTTGAAATAATGGAGCATGTGATACTGTATCTAGTATGGAGTGCTTAGATGAATGTGAAATTCAATTTGAGAACATGCCTATGTATGAAAATTTCTTGTTCATCACACAAGTTGAATGTTTATCTAGCATGGGATAGAAATCAAAGGATGACTCAAGGGTTTTATATGAATCTTCTATCAATCTTGAGTTATTAGAAGTGGAGTTGCAGTGTAACTCCAAAGGGTTAGGATGTATGTTTCTAGATGAGAATCTTGAGCAAAGTGTTTATGAAGGTTTTTAGTTTGATGTTTAAATTGAATTTGATATCAACCCTTATGGTGTTAATGATCAAGTGGACTATGAATGTTTTCAATTTCTAGTCCAATTGGATGATTATTTGGTGGAGTATGATTGTGAACTAAATAAGGTGAAGTGATACATTGATAATTTTAAGTTGGGAAGAGTTAATGTTAACAATGGAAAGATCAAGAACATGGAAATTATGGTTAATCATAGTGACCATAGCAAGATTAGTTGGTGGGAAATTTATGGTAATAATTTTAGCCTTAGTCTAGTGTGAACAATAGAAAATAAATGTTTTGACAAAGAAAAGAAATCAGTTCTAAGTTTAGGGGGTCGATGGCCACCAAATGAAGCTGAGGGATATAGGGCAAGGAAAGATTTTGAGAAAATTTGAGATCGGGTGCACATTGTACATTTGTGTATATGTCAGTTTGCTTTGGTCTGGTTCTCTTGCTTTGTTGGGTAGGTCATAGTTTTGGTTCTCTGTGATTGGTCTACTTTCAACCTAAGATTCTAGGTTGTCACTTTGTTCTAAAGAAATATATGTCCTCAATAGGAGCCACTGATGGAACCCCCAAAAATTCTTTATGTTTAATCTCAAAATCTAGCTAAATTTGGTTATTTTCATATCTGCGAGCTTAGGGTTTTGTCTATCATGTTGCCTTAGGGTTTGTATTATTGAAAAATCTTCCTGAAAACCCATAAGTTTGGCACCCTTTTCAAATGTTATAATTTTTTGTTGACATTCTTTTCCCATCCTCAGTCATGTTAAAAATAACTTGAGTCTTAGAGGTCTATTGAATGGCTGGCCCCTTGTGATTAGGATATCTCGTTACCCACTACCAAATATTTTTGTGTGCCTAGGTCCATAAGATTATTTTATTTTAATAAGATTGATTGATCAACCTTGTTTGGCCTTTACATCATTTAAATAAAATGGTTTTATGTCCTTTGAGGCATTTTCTTATGTTGTCCTAGGAGGTCCCCTTTTTGAAACATCTTGTAAGAACATGTTGATTGGACCCTTTATGTTCTCATTCATCACCTTGTTCATCACCCATCGTATATTGTCCTTTGATTACTGGCCATGAATCCATGATGTGTAATGAATGTTTCCCTTTCATATCACTCATTGTGGATGGATTTTTAACCTTGATTTTTAAAGTGGCGATGAGCGATATAGGTAGTATCCTCTGTACCATTAGTTTCTCTGACCGTCACTAATTGCTTGTAAGTTTTAGCTATGAATAAACAATGCAATGAGGTCTTATCTTCATGTGTGCCATCACTGATATGAATTTTTTTAGAGGCCGATGTTTTCTTAGCCCTTGATCTTGTCTTATGGACACATGAAGGGTCTTGACCAGTCACTTAGGGTTCTCCATCACTGATGTGTTGTGACCGTTGTGTGGAAAATATGTGATGGGTGATTACAATGTTATGAATTATGCCCATCAGGTCATGTGTGTCCATCATGGTTTCAAGTGGATTACAAAGCATATAATTTTTAAGAGAATATTCTCCTCATCATTGACTCTTAGCACCTCACTGATTTACTTGAAGAAGCATTGACCATAATAGCGATACATGATGGATTTCAAACAAGAGATGAATAATGAGATCAAATGGTGATGTTGTAGATTTCTAAGGTGTCATCACCATATTTAATGCACAAGTTGTAAAAGTAAGGAGCAATGGTAGAGGAGCATCATTGATTATGTTTTAAATCAAGTCAGATCAATGACCGAGATTCAAAATTGGATGGTTGGTTGTCAACTCACTCATGTGAAGCCTCCTTTGAACATTAATGGCTACACACTCTAGTTGCTCTACTTAATGAGTATTTTGAGCTATTTTTCTTCACAATTTGCAACCATCAAGAGCTGAGGAATTGGTTTAGAACCAGAGAAAAAATGTGTATGTTTCGAGCAAGAAAATTCATAGATATTGAGGTAGTTTTTTAGGGTAATTAGGTATTCATGCCTACTTTATTTCAATTATGCATTAGTTGGCTTGTGAGTTTTGAATTTTTGGGGTGGTGAGAGTTTAATTTCCTACAATTTCCACTTAGATTGATAAGAATTGTGTGGGTTTGAGGGTTTTGTTCTACAAAATCAATTTGAGAAAAACCTGGTTAAATTTTCTTGCAATCAAATTTTTTTAGCTCTTGTTCTATTTTTTGTGAGAATGAGTAAGCATAATGAGACTATCCAACTAGTTAGAAGGTCTAGGAGAATTAGTATGGTAGAACCTTGGAATGATATACCTAAAATTGAACAAGGTACACCAAGATCTCCTACAAAGCCAAGGGCCAAGAGGAAGGCATGTAATATGTCTAAGAAGGGTGGTGTCAAGAGTACTTACAACCTAAGGAGTAAGGTTGTTTTTTGCAGTCAGAGCACACTTGGTGGTGTGTTCCTAAAGGAATAGAGTAAAGAGAAGTAGGAGGTGAAGGCAGATAAATTTGATAAGTCTAAAGAAAAGAAGAAAAGGATAAGGGTCATGAGGCTTATGTTTCTTGTGTGGAGTAACCTAATGTCACCATGGAGAATGAGGTAGAAGATGATCCAGAGTATGCCTAGTACCTTCTTGCAATGGCTAGTCTAGAAAAATCTGATGATGGCGAGAAAATTCTCCAATTTCAAAAAAGGCCCTAGAGGGACATGCATACTTTGATTCTAAGGATGATGAACCATCGTAGAGTTAGTGTCTTGTTTCGTGCTTTTTTGTTTTTGATGATACTGCTACCATGACGGAAGGTGTGCCTTCTTCAATGAGCATATAATTTCTTGTCTTGGGTGTTGACATGTAAAACTTCTTTGGTTGACATGGACAAAATATTTTGGTGCTGCTGCAATGATGAATGTGCCTTTTGGAAGGTTGGTTGATCTTCTTCAATGGATGATATGGGTTTTTTTCTTTTATACTTTCCCTCCATATGGAAGTGCAAATATAACTGTCTACGAATCTTTGAAATTGAAATGAAATTAAGTGTCAAATGTAAATGTGACTAAAATTTTAATTTGGCATGATGTTTGTTTCTCCCATGTTTCTATAACTGGGATTTAAGGGCCAGTTACAACAGTTCAAATTTTGGGTCTTGGGTGGTCTAGGTTGAAAACTGAGGTCATGTAAGAGCAATTTGTAAATACACACACAGATAAATAGAATAGTATGAGGTCTGGGGTATAAGCTAATTTGTAAAAAACTTAATTATTTTTATAATCAAAACAATATATAAATGAAAATGCAAGTTTGAAAGTGCATTCTCTCCTATGTATTTTGTCTTCCAAATTATAAATGAAATGATAAAGGATCTTTTTGTTTATCTTCAATCATTTTGGTTGAATGAGTGATTTTATTTCTACTTTGGTTCAAGGAATTGATTAAATGCTTAAATAATATTGTAGGTTTATGAGAGAAAATTCTAGGATTGCTAAGTAGTTTTGTTTTCGACACAGTGAATTGAATATTGTAATGCAATATGTCAATAGTCCAAAAATGCTAAGTTTGAATTGCTAGTGTATTATAGATCATTACAAGTGTGACTCTATTACCCAAAGATAAAACACTTGTCTAATTGTTTGGTTATCTTGAATGTAAATGAGCCAGCCTTGCACTTGACCAAGAGCACAAAATGAGAATGAAAAACATTTTAACATTTTAACTATAACACGTCAATATGAGATATTACTTATTCCTTGCTTTAGATAAGAATTTGCTTAAGGATTAGCCAAATCCTTGGGGGAATTTATCTATTTGCATATGATAGGAATACAACTATTTGTTCTAATGTTCAAGGTAAAATGGTAAGAGGATATTTTTTGAGCATTATCAGGATCACCCTCTTGGGTTTCACAGAGCCCGAAGAGTAGAAGTAAGGGCCTAGTAATCCTTACTCATTTTTTGGACAATCTTTGCCTTTTCTTATCATTGAATTGTGGAAAATTCATAGGCATTTGGTGGGATTAAGTTTGGTTATAAAAATATAACCAACAACACCAACCTGAGGTTCATTCAAATCTAGGGCCATAGAAATATAATAATCACCATAGTTATTCATTTTTGACTAGGAAGAGTCATCAAGATAATCTATATAGTTCTATCTAAATTAAGGATCTTGCTTGATATGCTAAATTCAATAGGAATGGTAATAGATAACATAGTATATAAATAAATTAAAATAAATAAGTACGTATCTAATTAAAATAAATAAAATACAACTATAAAGGTATGGGCTAATTAAATAAATTAAACTGCCTAAATAAATTAGTTCACATTTAAAATAAACCTTGAAGTTGGGCACAGATAAACCAAGATATAGGCAACAAAAATAATAAATAATAAACCACAAAGTAAGGAGCTATGAAATATTAAATGAAAAATATTTAAAAGCATGAATTAAAAAAATTCACAATTTATATCAAATGCAACGTGGAGTGTTGTTAAATAAAGAATACTCCATTGAACCATTGAATAAAGAAATAAAGTTTTCCATTGAGCAAATATGAAAAAAAAGAGGATGCAGGAAAAAGATAGAGATGCTTTCACGGGAGAAGGTGGTGTAACATAGCAGTAGAGGAAGAGATCTTGACCAAGGAAGAAGAATCTTGGTGAGGAGGAGGACAAAAAAATCATTAAGAGGCCTAGAAACCCCTGCAACAACCACCAATGGCAGGCAAGAACTTTGACCAACATGCCATGGAGAAACTCATCTTGCTTTTCCTTAAATTGACCTGTAGAGGTCTCATTTGAGGAGATAGAATCGATGGAAAGAGAAATAAAAACAAGGACGTGGTTGTTTCAAGGGTCTGTACAAGTTTTAAAGAGGAGACCAGAGCTATAAAACTAGGGAATTCCACTTTTCTTCTTCAAGACATCACAAACTCAGGTTTTCTCTTCCTTTATTTTTTTGCAATTAATCTTCTGTGATACTCTAACCTTAATGTAAAACTATCTTGGCCTTAGAATCATTAATTTCTTCTAAACATTTGAAAATAGTCTTTTCCATATCACCCCCTTTTAGAGTTTTGTTTGAGCATTTATTGGACAATGGAATTTCTTAGATTAGGATAACTGATAAATTACATAAGGGGTATGAAAAAAATTTGAAGCATAGCATTGCTAGGTTGCACAAATAACTACTAAAATATAATGCATTATCATATGTGAAAATGAGGTGATATAGACTACTACTCTAATGTGGGTTACCATTTTACAAAATCTAATTATGTTGTTCCATTGCTTAGCTTGGAATCTTGTGTAGTCTCTGAAAATTAGTGCTAATTCTTCTGCTCCCTCATTGTTCAAACCCTTACCTAGCATGTTTCTTTCACTCTTTTTCAAGATTTAAAATAAAATAGAAGTAAATTCTTACAACTACAAGAAACTTAACTCTATAGAATGCTTAAGGTAAAACTAGTACAATAGTTGAATGAGATTATTTTTGAGTCTTGGCTGTTGAAAAAAAGGGAAATATGGACTAAACGATTAAGCTATAGTTTTACTTTTCTATACATTTACAAGGATTCCTTCTAACTAATATAATTTTTAGGAATATTAGGGAAATGATATACATATAAGCTTATATTATAACCTTCGCGGCTAGAGGTTTTGTATCATATTTAAATTGGGTAGTGATCAGTTTCTTGATTTGTATTGGGGTTGATTAAACTAGTAGAATAGCAGGTGAATAGACAAAGGATGGGAGTATATATTTATTAATCTTATTCAAAATCATGAAGAAGAAAAAAACATGCTAGTGAGGACTGAATAATGGTAGGAAATTTCCTTTTTACAAGTTTCTATGTATGTCATGTTTATAAATATAAAGAATAGTAGTTAATATCTTACTCTTAAGTAGATTTGGAAAAGGTGATACAATTATATATGCATACTTAGATTGATGTATCATAAGTTAAAATAGCTTCTCACCTAATAACCAAGGTGTTGGTGTGTTGATAGTAAGCTTTGGATTAGTTGTGACATCTCATTCAGGTAGGATTTAATAAATTCCAATTAAGTTTAGTCTATTGGGTGGTTTAGACCCATAGGAATATGTCAACTACATTGGAACAACATTCAATACTTAACTTCATTGAACAACACAATAAATCACTCTTGAACAATGCTTCCTGTAGACTTTAAGGGTTTTTTTTCTCTTATCAACAATGTTGGTCAAATTTTTGTACAAGGAATAAAGTAACTCATTCTTTTGGTGACTTAGTGGTCTAATTTTTCCTTAAGAAATGGTGCTAGTCAAATTTGTGCTAATAAATGGAAATATGTTAGATTTTGTCTCTAGGTAAAATCTGCTCAAAACCATGGCTTGGTTGGTTGATAGGAAAATCATTCATCTAAGTGTTTATACTTGTTATGAACAACTAATTGATAGGGAAATCCTTTTCAATTAAATGAATACTTTGATGACTTATGAAAATGTAGCCTTTACAAGTTTACATCTTAAATTTACTCCTTAAGGATAGTAAGAATTAGGGTATACTATACAATGGGATGAGGAGTTACCTTACCCTCTACCATAAGGAATCTAAGAGTATGTATTGCTCTTAGCAAAATAACTCATAATGCCATACATGGCTGCAACTAAGATGAGAACCTACTAAGCTTTAGTTGGGAACCCACTTTAGGCCCAACGCTAAGCCTAGGCCAAGGAATAGTACTTTCTCGAGATGGATGGTAGTATAGGACTAGTACTAGGATCAAGATGGAAAAAAGAATAGGGGTAGTACTATGCTTGAGATGGATCATAGTCTAGGGACAGTGCTAAGCTCATGATGAACGATTGTCTAGAGGAAAAATTGAGCTCGAGATGGAAAACAATCTAGGGGAAAAACTATTCTTGAGATAGATTAGATTCTAGAAGCAATACTATGCTTGAGATGGTCAATAGTCTAGGAGCATTCCATGCTAATGATGGTTACCCTTGGTTGCTTAGTTTTTTAGATGGAAAACATGAAGGTGGATTCCCAACAAGCTCAAGTAGATAAAAATAACTCCCTATGAATCCTCATAGCTCTGTTGAAAAAGGATTTATAAGCTTACCATAGCTAGGTGCACCTTGGGAAGAAGGTCACTAGGAAGACATTTTGCACATAGCTTATGGGGTGGAATGACAACTCTCTCTCTCTCTCTCTCTCTCTCTCTCTTCATGGGCCACATCATCTACTTCGATGGGTCGATAGGGTTGAATCCACTTGGTTGGGATTAGTTTGCACCCTACCATGACTAGAATAAGCAAGGACATGGAGATAACTCGAAACTCAATCATGAAGGTATGTATAATCTATTTAGTAGCTTTTGTTATGGTTTGATGCAACAAGTTGTATAGGTGGATTATGTGACTAACATGATATTATGATGCTTGATCTGATCTCCATTATTGTGCTATATGATTCTAACCTTCTATGTGATCCTTCTTGCATGATGAAGAGAGGAAAAAAAATTATGCATAAATTCTCTTCTTCGTAAGGGCTATTGTTACAACATATTCCTCCATATTTTACCTGCTCTCATCCACCACCTCTCCTAACACCAACTCTTACCTCATAACAATCATTTTTAAAATATTTCATGGTTTGATTAAGGTAGTTGGTTGGTGCTAAAATGGATTTCCTATTTCATTTGAGGGAACATTCAACTGTCCAACACAACCTGTTTTTGTGCAAGATCTTTCACATCATCGATAAATATAATATAGATTTCCTTTGTTTAGTTAGGATCTCTTTTTTATGAAGAAGAAGAGTACGAAATGAAAATAATAAATGATACAAATGCTATGCCAAAGTTTCTTTATCTATTTTTTTTCACTTATTTTAATTTTTTGTTTTGTTTTTATTTTTTTTAGATTGTAGGCATCAAGTAGCCCCTTCTATAAACTGCAGTGCATTCTAGTATCAGGTACCAGGTAATGAGAGGGACACTAAACCTCGTGACCTCTTTCCTGTAATAGGATACTTTAGCCAATTGAACTAGCCCCCCTGCCCCTATTTTTATTTTACATTGGTTATCACATTGCTTTATATATTGTAAAGGGAGGATGAAAGTGGCAACATGAAATATTTGCAAATATACCCACATTTCATGATTGCAAAATGTCATTGTAAGGCAATTAAATTAACTTTCACTAGTTCCTAAACCATATCTTTGGTTTTAATTGAATATATATTTGAATGGGATTTCAAATTTATCCCAGGATGGAAAACATGAGTCCAAATGGAAAAATAAATTACAATAGGAAAATAGGTCAATTAAAAGGATTATTATCATCATAGTCTCAATGGTGTTTGTTAGTTGAAATTGGAGATCAGAGATAGCAACGGATTTTTAGGTGATGCATGCACTTCAAAAAATATGTTGCATTTTGAACACAATACTTCAAGGGTGAATATATCATTGTATATGTGGCTAGAGGATCCTGAACTAAATTGGAATTACATTTAATTGGATTTATGGATCTATTAATGTTCTCTATACATGTGTACACTACTTTAACTTCTAAAAATACCATTGAAAAGATGTAGAAAATGATTCATTAGCCCGACATGTCTGTAAGGGGAAGATGACTCTTTCTACTTGTGGTTAGAAAATCATTGTTACAAGAAAACAAGAATAATGATCATTCTTGTGTTTAAAATGGCACAAGGAAATTGAATTTTTTTTTAAATTTTCATGCTTAGAAATAGCATATGATCAAAATATTGAAGCAACCAATAAAATTGTAGGAGTCAAACTAAACATGGCTAATATTGAGGAACTGAATTTTGTGAACATAAGTAAAGTTGATCAAGGATAATACTTTTCCAATTTAGAATATGTGTATAGAGAAAGGTACAATATTTTTTTATTCAATATGGAGGCTCCACATGTGTAATTCTTGGTCATCTAGGTGAAGTAGTTAAAGAGTAAAAGTAGAATAATAATATTCTATCCAAATGGAGAATATGGTTAAGGATTCTAAAACTAGCTGGAACCTAAGGATTGCTTGTCTAATTGATTTCAGCAATCAAAGTGGTGTGGCTTTAGATGTCAATATTGTGATGTTTCCAATTAATGATGATATTGTGTCATATGAGACCAAGTCTCTTAAAATAAATTATCAAAATTAGATTTATTGTTCACAAAGATAAGGAGAAGGAGCATTGTAAATTGATTTGTGAGATTAAAAGTGAAGGATTTAGCAACATCCTTCGCAAGAGATGGAGAAATGAGATCATTCACCTCACACACCATTCACATCATCCATTACTTAGAAAATTTCTTAGTTCAAATTTTAGGAAGGAAATATACAAAACATGATCTTGCTTTATTGATGAGGTTAGGGGTTCACACTACTATGCTATCAATGTAGTCAATATGAGAAATATCAAAATATTGCCATCACCTTCCAACTATCAATTATTTTTGTCATTTAACTTAAAATTCATGATTTGGTAGAGATAATTGGGGAAATGAGATGGTGGATCCTAATTTTTTAACATAGAGTTCCACACATTTTCTTGTCTAAAATATTAAAAATTTAATGATGTGTTTTGTTCCTATAAGAAATAGTGGAACAATGCATTTATTTTGATGTTTGATCTTGGTACCTTGAATGATATTATAAATGGAAAGAAAGGTGAATTTGGTAGCACATTTGATGTACCATGATATCAAAGGTAGGTTAGGTGGCATATATGTAGGAAAATAGAGGCTACATGTCTCTAAGAAGTAGGATTATTGAATCCTATTTGTTTATTTAATAAAGAGTTTAAAAACCATTCAAAGAACTTTGTATTAAGAAGAGTAAGCTATTAAAATCAAAAGAGTAAAATTGCTAATTGTATGCAACTCCATTTATTGCATTAAGTCATTAACAAGTGGTTTTTATGAACTAGTTAAATGAAAGCTAATTTTCAAAATTCCCAACAAGAATGGTGCCTATGTAGCTTTCCATGTGAATTGTAATATGAAAACAAACCTTTTCTAAAGTTTTTAGCCACAAAAGGATTCAATTAAGATGATGAAATTAGTTATGTAAATATGGTACAATTACTTGATAATAATAATACATTAAAAGTTTTATATGGTCTTTGAATGAGCTGATCATAGGATGATGTATTGGGAAATACCTCTAAGTTCAAGGCTTAGCCCATAGTAGAAAAAGGACACTTAGTGGAAAATTTAAGTGATTCTCAATAGCTAGAGAATATATGCATATGCATTCTAATAGGTTTGCATATGGAATGGTAAATGGTTTAGTGCTACATGATTACAAGGTTTGAGAGTATTTTTGGATAACTTATGTTAAAGAGCAATATTTTTGGCCTCATAATTATAACAACTGTCAAAATTTTATTTATATCAAATTTGAATATTTATGCTAATTTCCATTTACATTTAGGTCTATTTAAAATAATTAAGATCTAGATTTTTTAAAACATAAGTTACATTATGGGCCCATAATCCATAGGTCCTTATTTTCACATCTTAAACTTGGATAATCGACATTATCTTTGAAATGAGTTGTTGATAATAGCATAAAATTATTATAGGATATGAAACCAAATAGGCTCTCTTAGGCTTATATATTAGGACATACCAAATTTTACAAGGGGAGAGACCATCTATTCCAACATTTTGTATGATATGCAAGTAGGTTATGCGATGCTTGAATCTTTCACATGTTTCTTTTATAAATAATTTTACCAAATTTTCCTATTTTGTCAAACTTATAAGAAAATAATAGGGTTATTTAAGATTTGCATCAATAATTTCTTAGAACTTTGGATCAAAAAAAATTTAGACAACCATCCTTGAATTACACATCCTAAATACATGGATATACAAATTATAGCCTTGAGAAGTCTAACAAATGACACATAGTTGGTATTGGTTGTTTCTTAGTTTTTAATCTAATTACCTATGAATCTTTGAAAAAGTGATATATGTTGAAAGATGTTATGACTAGATTAGGTGTTACAACCACTCTTTAATATTGATAAAAATACAATAATTTACATTATTGGATTATAAATTTTCCCCAAAGTTTTGTTTGAGTTACCTTGTGAAATGATATTTTATGGTTAATTATGTACTAGCCTCCATTTAATTCTATTTGTTATAGGAAAAGAAAGATTGGACCTATGATTTTTATGAAGTACTCTATGGGTAGTCATAATCTATTGTTGTTTACTTTTTCTTAAGGTGATTAAAGGATTTTCTAGTACCATCTATATCTATTGTACTTTTTTTATGATTAGGGTAAAACAAGTTTTGATGGGACTAGAAACCCATTACAAATCAGTTTTGAAGGGACTTGTAACCCTGTCAAAGAAAAGCAAGCTGCATACAAGATAATATGCAAACCAAAAAAATCCCAACAACAAAAATAACTAAAAAAACCAAGACTACACAAGCTGCATCAAATAAGAAGATAAGGGACCAAGGTCCCTATACAACCTTGATTTAACTAGGACCTAGGACCCTTAGGTAAACAAAGACAATGTCTGTATCAACCAGGCATTAGAAAAGTAGCTGCTCTGAGAAAACACCATTGAGCCAAGAGAGATAGTCATCTTAATGGTGTAGAACATCATCAAACCCATCAAAAGGAACACCAACAACTCAAAAACCCCCACCTCAATAGGGGAGTTAAAGACTGAAACACATCATCCTTCATGCAACAACACCCCACCAAATTCTCCAACCCCAACTCCACCTTAATAGGAGGGAGCTCCCCTCTATAGGAGAGGAAAAAATGAGATCCCAAACCTCTAAATTCTTCACTCTTCTTCCCACACAAGCTCCACCTTGATAGGAACAAGTAGGAAAGAAAAGAAATCCCCACCAAATCTACAACAACCACCTCCACCTCAATAAAAGAGGGCTCCACCTCAATGGGAGAAATCTTCACCTCCATAGAAGACACCAACTATAGATCCAAAGAGAAAACTTCAAAAGGAAGGAAAGTCACAACCACCTTTGGCATGGAAAGATATTGAGACATGAAAGTAAAATGCACATCAGCCACTAGAATAAAAAACCAAAGCTTTTGGGTCTTCAAAAGAAGAAATTCTAATAGCTCAGTCCATGACAGATCCATCTTAGGGAGAGTCATGACCCAAAGGTCACCCAACAACAACTTCATAACTAAGAAAGTAGCAACATAATCTCCCATGATCTGTAAAGAACTAGGAACCCATGAAGCATAAACAAACCCCTTTAGCAAGGTTAACTTCAAAAGACAAGGGGGGGAAGACACAAAAGAGAGGCACCCTTCAAAATCCATCACAACAAAAATGATATTCGTAACAACAAATATAAGCACCACTCTCTTCAAGCTTTCTAGAACCATGCCCAACAATGGGAGTAGCACAAGAAACCACCACAACAATAGCTAAGCATAAAAAATTCTACTAAAACAAGGATCAACAAAAAACACCTGGCCAAAAATAGGATAGAAGATAGCTACAACAACCAAAGAGAGCAACAAAGATCCAACACATAGGTGAAGGCACCACCAATAGAGCCATCAAAACAAACCAACCCCTTTTTAGAAAGGTGAACCTAGATAACCAAGAGGGGAACATAGAAGATTCCTTAAAAGGCCACAAAACTAGGATCAACACAAGGAATGAGAAGATCCCTAGAACACCAAGAGAGCACCAAATCCAAAAGATCTTCCAAAAGCAGAAGATTAGCAACAAAGATAGATATATTTCCCAAACACCAAGATATTTTCAACAATGACTAGGGGAAAAAATCCAAACACGGAAGTAAAAGAAATGAAGCTCCTAGATAGAACACAAGCCATACCAAAAGGCACACCAAGAGAAGCAGCAAAAGGCTTGGACAAAGCGAGAAAAAACAACCCAAAATCCAAACAACCTTAGGACCCAAAGATCCCAAAAGAATAAATTGATCTGCATCTAGATCATCCTCCCCTTCATCGCTATCTTCAGAGGATTCCAAAAATTCTCCCCTGCTCCTCTTCTTGCCCGCTCCCACTCGCTCCATACTTGTTTTACTTATAATATTCTTTTTTTTTTACTTGGGTAACTAATTTTATTGATTATCTTTTATACTTTTTTATTGTATTTGATCAATCCAATAAAATTGTGTGTGTACTTTCTTGTATAGGACTAAGATTCTTTGATACTCATGTAGTCGAGAATGCATGAATATCATCTTGGGATGCATTTTGAGTTTCATGAATAGGTGAATTTATATCATGTGTTCTGCATGTCATCATATGTATTAATATGATATACTTAACAAATTTATTAAAAAATAATAGAGCATTTTATTTTACAATAAGAGTTTACATGAATGAGTAAATCAAGTAGAAGTTACATATTATAGTGATGAAAAATGTATACCTTTACATTGTCTCACTTGTTTGGGTCCTCCTAGCTAAATTGGACTTACTTGTGCCTTAATTTAGTGTTGTAAAGTGCACCCCTTTACATTTTCACACTTGTTTAGGATCCCTTAATTAATTAAGCTTAATTATGCCTTAAATGGCCATTTAATTCATTTCCCAGGCCTATTTAATTACATTTTCTGAAGGGGAAACCTAACATTCATTAATTCCTTAACATAACACTTCAAAATGAGCAATGTGTTTACTAGGTTTAGGGACCTAGGACCTATCTTCCCATGGGTGAATGGCTCCTCCCTTAACCTTAGGACTTAAATTTAAATTATGTTTTTGGAAACATTTTATAATTTCAAATCTATAATTCAATGTTGGCTTGTGATATTTGAATTTTTGGAAATTAAGAATACATAACTATAAATATAAGGTTATTTCACTAAGATTCATCTAAGAAACTAGCAATTTTCAAAATCTGAGAGAGAAATTCAAGAGTGTTTTGGAGAAATTCAAGAGCATTCAAAGGAAAATCTATTAGAGTTTTATTGCAGCATTCAAGATCCAATTTTCATATCAAGGTCTTCTTGCATCATGCATTTTTATAGAGCTAACATTGTGATGTAGGTTTCATGATCAAATCAAGCACTCAAAGCCATTATTTCAAGCAATATTCAAGTGTCAAGATCGACATCCATTGAATCCATTTCATGCAAGTTGTAGACTTTCATTCCAAGGTATATTCAATGGTTTGTTGAGTGGTAACATAGTTTGTTAAATTCTTCATTCCCTCTCTTTCATGATTTTATTCATTTCAAGGTTTGATTACCAAAATGGGGTTTGACCAAGGCAAACCCCCATTGCCCAAAATAAACAATTTTTACTTCTCATCTTTTGTTTGCAGATCTAGGTGGAAGAAAGCTTGAAGATCTCTTAAAGAGAAAATTTGAAGAAGTTGATGAAGTTGCAAAAGTTGTTATAAATGTTGTCACCTCATAGAAACTCATCTACATAATTTATTTTCAACATTCCAACACTGCCACTTCGACAAATTGAAAGATTTAGATTTGTATCAGAGGCTCCTAAAAGTTGTAGGAAAACCTTGATAGTGGACCCATTCACCCTTGGGTGAATGAGTCCTAGATCAACTTCAGAAACTAGCTTTTGGTGAAAGGTACACTCAAATATTCCCTTCTTTGATCTACAATTTTATTATAGGTTCAATGAGTATTGAGCTTAATCTTGTTGTTTCAAGTGTTAGATTTCATTTTGGAGTTGATTTATTATTTTTAGTTTTTCTCCCCAAATTGTTGTTTGACCTTGACCCCAATCCTTCAGTCATAAGGAAATCTAAAGATCCACTCATTGAGTTGACTCACCTAAGGGTTTTAAGTACATTCTTTGTGTGGATCTCATTTCCTAATGAAATTGGAGAACTAGGACCCATTTTTCCCTTTTTGGATCCACCTTTCCATTTTGGGAAACACTAACCCTATTTTTCCTCATTTCATTTTGGTGAACCCAATTTTTGAGCATTATATCTTTCTAATTTTGGAGTCCAATTCAGCCCTAGATCTCAGATTTACATTTACTTGCATTGCATTGAATTTAATCTCATTTAGGATTTCTTAACTTGCATCTCATTTAGGGTTTTAGGATTGCATTTTTACATCTTTTAAAATCTAAAAAATACAAAATAATCAATCAGTTTGTAAAGCATTTACATTACATTGCATCATCATTCATTTACATTTAAAAATTGAATCAAAATTGAACATCAAATTAGGTCTCCTATTTTGTCATTTAGCATTATCTTGCATTTGCATTTAAACTTAAATTTATAGAAAATTCAAACTGCAACCACCTATCTCAATCCAAAATATTAAAGACATAGGAATCAACTTAGAAATTTATAAATTCAATTTTCAAAACCCGCAGCTAGGAACCATTTGCCCATGGGTGACTAAGTCACTAATTAGGGATTTTTCCTACATTTTTGGTCATTAAAATATTTGTTTCTGTATTTTATTTTTTAGTTTTTAGTTTGTTGTTATAGTTTGCATAATTTATGTTATCTCAAAATGATCATATTAAGATTCATTTGATAAATTTAGTGCATTTTGTGAATTCAAAATTGCATTCAAAAGATATCATTTTTAGGTTTTTGCATAGCATAATTAGAAAATTATCTTCTTTAGAATCTGAAATTTTCTTTTACATAGTTTCATTGCATTTTACATTCTAGGTTATTTCATTACATTTCACCTTCTATCCATTTTGGGGTGCATACCTAGTTTGCGAAACTTGTATGAGCTTCACAACTTGGTTTCCTATTGCCAATATTGTCATGAGATGTAGTTTGAGAATCATGTTATCCTATGATACACCATTCACTATGGATCTTAGGATTTCTAGCTCTTTCACTCACAGTGTTGACACTAGTCAACCCACTATGGATTATATCTTTCATACCTCATTTCTAATGAATTCCCTACCCACAAATAATGTGCATGATGTTGAAACAATGGCTACTAATGTCCTACAAGATAACATAAGAAGGATAGATGAAATAGAGAAATTGTAAAACTTTGTGACTTCTGAAAATATTATTGGTAGTGCCATACCTGCTTTAGATAACGTGAGGAAAATTCTTGAAAATGATCATGGAATAGAGATTGTGTGAATTATAGCTCATAATGTTGATAAACATACTCCTACCTTGACTAGTTGTCCTCAAGCTTTGGGGTATACTCAAAGTCAAGGTGGAAATTCAATTCCTCCTTACACAACCCATACCTCTATTCCTACATATACCAATCCTCATGTTACTACAACCATCCAACCTACTAGTAATGTCAACACTTTTTTAGGGATTTCCATTGGGAATCCCCTTAGCTTTGTGCATTCAAATATCATATCTCCTCATCCATCTCCCTTCAAAAACCTGCAATCCACTTTCCCTCTGTATACATACACAACACCACATTATTCGCCTCCATCTCACAACACTAACAATGATTCAACCCTTAACACACTTTTGCAAAATATTTCATCCCTCCAACAACAAATCACCACTTTAAACCAAAACAACAATGGAAAAACTTCACAATACATCAAAACCAACCCATTATCCTTGGAGATGTTGAGAACACAACTGTCAAAATGTATATAGGTTCCTATATTTTATAAATATAGTGGGAAAGGAGATCCTATTAGCCATGTTTTTGCTTACACAAGCCTATTTAGTGACTTCATTTTTGAATATAAACTCTTGACAAAACTCTTCTCTAGATCCTTGAAAGATACTGCTTTAGAGTGGTTTTTCTCCTTATCGAATAATTCAATACGTTCATTCAATGAACTTATTGATTCCTTTTACAACAACTTCCAAATACACATGGGTCCCAAGATGACCCTATTGGATTTAATGACATGCAAACAAAAGGAGGATGAAAATGTCACTAATTTCATAGTGTGATACCAAATGCTTTAATCACAAATAAAAATTAAGATTCTTGATTCTGACCTTCAAATAATTTTTATTTCCAATTTATAAGACAAAATCCAAGCCAAACTTGAGATTTTGAAATTCCCATTGTTTACCAACTTGTGTATAACCCTTCATGATTTCCAAAATTCCACTAGTAGTCATGAAGTAAAAACTCCCTCTAACCATTTTGAAAAGTCTGAATTGACATCTCAAACCAACTATCAACCCTTCAAGAAACAAAATAAGGGATTCCTACAACTTAATCCCCCTCAACCGAATCAACATGTTGATACCCAAGTGGTTTCAGTAAAGACAACAAATCCATATGCCTTTGGGGATAGAAATAGAAAGTTCACCCCTCTACCTGATACCCTTCATAATACGATATTGCAGCTCTTAAACAAGAATTTTATTTCCTTACCTCCTGTTAGAGCTCCTAATCCTACTAAGCCTTTACCTTCAAACTATAGACCAAATTCCTATTGTCATTTTCACTGACAAAATGGACATGATACAAAATATTGAAAGCGTCTTAAACAATTTGTGCAAGACCTCATTGATTCTAATCATATTCAAATTGGAGGTATTAATGATCAAGGTAATAAGTCAATAGATCCTCATCAAAACCTGCAAATATTTACCAATCCTATGTCAAATAACAACATTTCCTTTGTCAAATCTATTGAAACAAAGAATTATGTGATGAATGTTGACATGAATGATGATAACACAAGATATAATGAGGAACACTCTATAAAATATATGGTTGGATTTATTGACGTTAAAGCTTATAAGGATTTAACCGATATGCACCTTGACATTTCTTTCTCACAAAATAACATAATCAAAATGCACCTGATGGTCCTCTTTACATAGCTAGAAGAATCAATGACAAGCCTACCAATGGGATATTAATTGATCCCATCTATGTAGAGAATGTGATCATTGAAGAATTCTTGTTTTTTATGAGCATTATCAAGATACTTATGAAAAACTAAAAAAATGGACCAAAATGCATAATGGTTTTGCTTTCCCTACAATAGGTTTGATAAATCTCCCTTTAAAAGTTGGACCAAAATAATTAAGTGTCTCATTCACCATTATCCCAACTTTGAACCAATTTTGTGTGAAGTTGGGCTACCCATGGATTCTCTCCATGAATTTCATCCTATCATTTGTGTATAAATGCTTAAAGTTTCCATTTGGTAATGAAATATTTACTATGCATCACAATGGCGTTAATCCTATGTCTTCCCATGGGAATTTCTCATAGGATTAATTTTGGCCTGAGCCAATAAAGCCTATTAGAAACCATGAAGAATTATTTTTCAAACCCTACCAAAATTTTAAGGTAAAACATATAGCATAGTTATCCCATACCAATATGCCTCAACTTGTGATTGAGCCTCCTATCCTTGATGAAATAGTGATTAAACCAAAATCCCTTCCATGTAACCAAGACCAATCCATGGAAAATCCTTTACCTATTTCATATAAGAGACTAGAATATAATCAAATAATTCTTGTAGTCCCTCCTAAAGTCAAAAAAGTTTACAAAGCTAAAGAGAAAGTGGTTGAACAACCTCCCATGGTTCCTTCCATTCCTCCCTTAAGGGAAGAAAAGAAACCTATGGTTGATAAACCTACTCCTACACAATCACAACTTGAAAAATAAATGAAAATAAATAGAAATGATAGAGAGTGTAAGCATAGACGTCGTGCTATTACTCATTTGTTATAAGCAAAAGAAGAACAAAACAATATAGAAAATAAAATCTCAAACTCATCTCAAGCAATGCATGATAATTCTTCACCTTCACCACAACATAAACAACAACAAACTTCTATGGATATTATCATTAGACCTCCTATTGTGATTAACTTGGATGATGATAATGAAACTATTAAGATTGATGAACACGTGTATAAAGAGTTAAATTAATTTTTTTCCTTTTCCATGAGCTTAAATGATGACCCTCCTAAAGAGAGTGTTGAACTTGGTGCTTGTCCTATTTTGGCACTTGATGTTGTCCATTTGGCTAGTTTTTCGCCTTTTGTATATACTACATAAGATTAGGATGCAAACAACCTGCCATAGGTTGACTCACATGTGCCTTACTAGTATTATTTTTGTTTCATTTTGCATGTTCTTTGTGTGATTACATATGAGTAGTGTGATCCCCCATACCATTCTATTTTATGTACCTCTTCATGTGCATTCCTCTATTTTTATCTATATTCTTCTATATGTTGTAAACATTTATCTGTTCTTTTTTCTTGTGTTTTCCTTTTGGGAATGATGCAAGGTGTCGAGACATTTAGGTCTCTTACATGTTGACCCAAAATATTTTTCTTTGTTTTCAATCTCTATGTTTCATTCTTCCAGTTTTATGAGTATAGTGGTAATGATGGTGTTTTCACACTCTATAACAGTATTGTAGCAAAAATATTGACCCCAAATCCATAGATACTTATGTATTTTGGGATTTCATTTTGGGAGCAACCCCTTCCTCTCTCTTTTTCATGACATAGCTTCATTTTGAAACATATGACTTGGCATCTAGCTTTCCAAATAAGCTCTCATGTCTTCTTTATTGTTAGTATTGATCATTTCCTACTTTAAAGTAATTTCTCACAACAATGGTGTTAGAAATTTCTTTAAAGTGGGGGGCATACATTGCATTATTATTGTTAAATTTTTTAACATTTCTTATGTTTCATTATGATATTTTCTTACTTCTTGTGATGCATCTTCTCTTGGTGGTGTCATTGGGTTTGATGTCTTCTAGGAGTGTGATATTTCTTGGTATATAAATTTCCTCTTAGTGGTGATGTTATGCATTGCATTCCCTAAGTTGTGAATTTTTTATCCTTGACTTGTATTCTCTTGGAGACATTAGGCATGATGTTTCCTAAGAGGATTCCTTACACAAACTAAGAAAAATCCCTTTTGAACATGTTTATTTGTATTTTTTCCATAAGTGTTTAGTGTAACATAACTTGTTAACCTTGTGAAGATCGAACCCTTTTCAAGGCCATCAAGCATAACACACTTTTCTTTCTTGTGGAGCCTTGCCATGTTTGTTCATAGGTGATTATAATTACATATCTTGTTAGGCCTTACGAAGCTCTAATTTTATTTTTATGATTTGTGATTCCTTACTGAAGTTATCAAAGATGTAGCTTTCATATGGTATGGGAGCCTAATAAGATTCTCTCATTTTCCACCCTTTATTTGTTCTATTTTTGTGGTACCTTATTAAAGTTATCAAAGATATAGCTTGGTATGGTATGGGAGCCTAATAATTTTCTATTATTTTCCATCCTTGGGGGCTCACCTAGTGGACAACTCGAGTTCGATTAGCTCATGTGAGTGTGTGTGTTGTTTGCAAAGTGGACAACGAGTTTCGCTTGTGAATGTTTTTGGACAAACAACTGAGGCGTGTTCCACATTGTGTTGGATAGTTGAGGCTTGATCTGCCCATTTTTTACCTTTCTTTAAGTATTTTATGTTGTATGATTGATTATCTCTTAATTGTTGTATACATATGTTTTGATTATCTACTTTAGTGAGATTCTGACACAAGGTCATCCTCTCACTAAAGTGGGGGCTAAATGTAGTGACAAAAAATGTATCCCTTTACATTTTCTTGATTGTTTGGACCATCCTAGTTCAATTAGACTTAATTGTGCCTTAATTTAGTGTTGTAAAGTGTACCTCTTTACACTTTCACACTTTTTTAGGGCTCCCTTAATTTATTGAGCTTAATTATTCCTTAAATGTCCCTTTAATTCATTTTCCAAGCCTATTATAACTACATTTTTCGAAGGGGAAACTAACATTCTTTAATGCCTTAACATAACACTTAGTAATGAGAAATGTGTGTCCTAGGTTTAGGGACTTGGGACCCTTTTGGCCATGGTAGAATTGGTCCTCACTTAACCTTAGGACCTAAATTTTAATTATGTTTTTGGTGGTATTTTAATGATTTCAAATCTATAATTCAATCTCAGCTTGTGATATTTGAATTTTAGGAAATTAAGGATACATACCTATAAATATAAGGTTATTTTACTAAGTTTCATATAAGAAACTATACATTTTCAATATCTAAGAGATCAATTCAAGAATATTTTGGAGAACTTCAAGAGAATTCAAAGAAATATTTATTAGATTTTTATTACAACATTCAAGATCCAATTTTCATATCAAGGTCTTCTTGCTTCATGCATATTTTTGGAGCTAACATTGTGATGTAGGCTTCATGATCAAATCAAGCATTCAAAACCATTATTTCAAGCAAGATTCAAGTGTCAAGATCCACATCCATTGAAGCCATTTCATGCAAGTTATAGAATTTCATTCCAAGGTTTATTCAAGGGTTTGTTGAGTGGTCACATAGCTTTTTTCATTCTTTATTCCCTCTCTTTCATGATTTTATTCATTTCAAGGTTTGATTAACAAAATAGGGTTTGACCAAGGCAAACCCCCAGCCACCCAAAACAAATATTTTTTTCCCTCTCATCTTGTGTTTGCAGATCTAAGTGGAAGAAATCTTGAAGAATCTTAAAGATAAAATTTGAAAAAGTTGACAAAGTTGTCATAAAAGTTGTCATCTCACAAAAACTCATCTACAAAATTTATTTATGACATTTTGACACTATCACTTAGATAAATAGAAAGATTCAAATTTGTATTAGAGGCTCCCAAAAGTTGCAAAAAAACCCTAATAGTGGACCCATTCGCCCTTGGGTGAATGAGTCCTAGATCAACTTTAGAAATTGACTTTTGGTGAAAGGTACACTCAGATCTTCCCTTCTCTGATCTGCAATTTTATTGTAAGTTCTATTAGTATTGAGCTTAATCTTGTTGTTCCAAGTGTTAGATTGAATTTTGGAGTTTATTTACTATTTTTAGTTTTTCTCCCCAATGTGTTGTTTGACTTTGACCCCCGTCTTTCAATCATAAGGAAATCTAAATATTCACTCATTCAGTTGACTCACCTAAGGGTTGTAAGTCAATTATTTGTGTGGATCTCATTTCCTAATGAGATTAGAGAAATAGGACCCATTTTCCCTCTTTGGATCCACCTTTCCATTTTGGAAAATCCCTAACCTCATTTTTCTATATTTCAAATATATAAACTTGTATTAGGTCCTTGTAATGCTTAATGCAAAATTTTATCTATAGTTTTAAGCATATTATTTATTAGTAAAGTATTTCCATTTGATCTAATTTTGAATTAAAATAACTGATAAGATATAGAAATTGTGAAATAAAATCATTGTGAAATAGATTTATTTTGATATTGATAGTGCTACATCCACACTTATTTAATCATTTTTTTGAATTATGATGCAAATTCAACTTAAGCTACCAAGGACAACAACTAAATTATTGGGGGAGAAATGTTATGAAACATTTTTCCTAAAGATAATTTTTTTTTATGAAAGCATTAAAAGGAGATAGAAAAATAAAGAATAATATTCTCTTCTATTTTAAATGAAGATTAATGAAGAATATTTAAGAAAGTAATAAATAATTGTATTTATTATAATAATAATTAAAGGCAACCTTTTTGAAAGGGTGTGATGGTTTGGAAACCACCCCTTAAGGCTTATGTAAAGAATTTATGTAAGACTTGAGAAAAGTCATGGAGAACATTCAAGGAAGAATAAATTGGTTTGGTGAGTAATGAGTATTGGAGAAGGAGGAATAAAAAGTGTGTCCTACTTAGGATACACAGTACACCTAGGATTTCCTTGACAAGGGTTGTTGTGCATGTTTAGTTATTATGAAGCATGTTGTATACATGTTGAGTAATTACTCTAGAGAATGTTGTATACATTTTGAGTAATTACTCTAGAACATGTTGTATACATGTTGAGTAATTAATTTGAAGCATGGTGTGCACTTATGTTGAGCATTGTTC
This sequence comes from Sequoia sempervirens, assembly GCA_007258455.2. Classification (NCBI taxonomy): domain Eukaryota; kingdom Viridiplantae; phylum Streptophyta; class Pinopsida; order Cupressales; family Cupressaceae; genus Sequoia; species Sequoia sempervirens. Next base: position 8,426 of record VDFB02122300.1, on the reverse strand, counting down.
TATTAAACCAATTCTTGTGTAGAGGGTAATAGTGTGTTGTGTTCTAAGAGAAACTATTTCCTCCTAGATTGTTCCATAGTAAGATCCAATACCACTGAAATATTCCTAGGGTGAGAGTGGATTTTCCAAGTTTTGTTATTCAAATAAGTATTGAAAAACCATTGAATCTAAAATATATTGAAAATATTATATATATGATTTTGGTGTTAATCTATCTATGAATTATATAGATGTGTTATTCAGTTTACTATGTTAATTATTTACTCTAGAATACTTGTCTGCTTTTTTGCATATTATAGTTACATTGGTTATTTTACATTATTTATTCACATCTTGTAAATTATTTTAACTCTAACATTTAATCTATTAAAATATGATGCTAATACCTAAATATCTTTTAGGAGGAATAGTGACATTATAAAAATAATGATATTCTCATTAATTTAAATGAAATATGGCTTCATAGGCCATATAAGATTCACAAAATCCTAAATACATCAAAAATATAATCTCACATGCTCTACTAGCTATAAATTATAAAAATTATATTACCATAATGTTGCCCTAAGTGTCTCATGTAGATGTGATTCAATCCTTTATAGTACTTTCCAAAGATTTGTGCACACATTTTCTTATAGGTGTCTTTAATGGTTACACTCTAGACTATCTCCCACAAGTTTTGAACCATTTATTGACCTAGATCTCTTTTTTCAAAACACACTCTCTCTCTTGCATAATTAAATAATTTGAGGATCCCTTTTAGACCATACTCTCTTAACCCCTATCTCTCTCTTCCTCATATATAATTCACTACCTCTACATAGGAATACGTATAGTTGTATTTTGAGTCACCTAATCATTTCTCTTCCTATTCTTGATAAAATATCCCTTTGTTATACACTTGGTACTATCCTAACTACTATTCCAATCAACTAGAATCAAACATAATCACTAGTGGATATACCAATATAAATTACCTATGTACATGAACAAAAAAAAATCATCCCTCAAAAGATAAATAATTTAATAAATAAAAAATAATAACCACTAAAGGATAATAGTTTAAGCCAATAAATATAATCAACTATTAAAAGGAAGAACACCACCAATCATTCTTCCCATGCTTTCATATAACCAAGAAAAACATATGATCAAAATTAACAAATTGGAGTCATAAAATGAGTTTTAAAAAAGATAAAATATGTGTCCTTTATAATTTTCATAATTGTAATTCATCACTCCTAATTATCACTTTCACCTTACTACTAAATCCATCCTTGTTACAAAGTCATCCTATTTATTTGTAGTGTTACATGTTTAAGTCACACAAGTTGATGTTGTTAAAGTGAATCAAGTTTATATTTTAAATGTGTCATGATGATTTGGTTGAAATAACACATAAGATTATAGTACTAAAGTTATATAGGTTGGTTTTGTATTTTCTTCTCTTTTCATACTATAGCATCATAAATTGTGCTCCTTGAGGGTGAAATCATAATTTAATTCTCTATTTGGTGCTCGCTTTAGTGTCCACTCCTACATCACTTAAGGACCACTTTCTAGCCTTGAAATTACCCTCCAACTCAAGAGAATATGTTGATACTACCCTAAAACACAGGTATGCGGAAGATCATCATGGAAAAGATAGGCCCTTAAGTGGCAAAAAAATTAGAAAAATAAGAGTTAGGCAACTTGACGTAAAAATTTGAATAAGTTATCTATATTATTTCAAACATATGTAAGAAAAGAATCTATAGAAAATTGAATTTAGTTTTTAAACTACTAGGTTTATTTAAAAATAATAATCTATTTGGTGAAAATTTGAAATTTCAATGCAATAGTACTTAAATTTCGGAAAAAAAAGAAGATGTTTGTCGACCACCTAACCACAATAAAATGATAATATTTTTTATAATATTTTAGATATAAGTAGAGGACTCATGTATCGATGTGATGCATATTTTTTGTAATTTTTTCCAAGTAAATAATTAATTATGAATTTTTATTACAAATTTTAAAATATAAACTTCGTATGTTTGACCTTAACTTGGTCAAAACTTCATGAAATTCATTTTTTCAATCCTATAGTATGCAAAGCATAGAATGTGATGCATGTTTTATTAAAAAAATGTGATATCATTTGAAAGCTATAGATGTTTTTCAATTAGCCTATCAATTAGGACTTTAGTCATAATTCAAATAGAAAAGAATAATAATTATTTATTAAATTCAAAGTAAAGCATAATTTATATTGGTGGAAAGCTAAGAATCTCCTTTAAAATCCCTTTTCATTTCATCAATTTTAGGTAAAAAAGAAGTCATTAGCCACATACCCTACACATACCCATCATATCACCACTTTTTGTCCCATCATGATCCTACACATACCCACACCTTATTGATGAACTTATGCACTTAAAAATATACCTAAATCTCATATTTATGTCATTTCATAAGCCAAGGTACCTTGAACTTATGTTCCCCACTTCGAAGATCACAAAAATGTGGATAGGGGTAATGGGTATCCTAGTCCAACCATTTTTCCTAGAAAAAGTGGTCACATGTTAGGCTCATCCTTTGTCTTATGCAAAATGACCTCAAATTCATTTTTTTTTATGGTAAAATATTCCCAAAATTCAAATTTAAATATTTCAAGCTATACCTAATGTTATTAATATGTTTTTGTATTTAGATATGACACTTTGATACACAATCATACAATAATTTTTATTACAACAAAGCTTTACCAAAATTAATATCCAGAACTACAAATTTATGAATAATTTTTTCAAATTATTTGATATTGTTATGATGATTTAAGTTCAAAAGAAAGTTGAAGAACAGTTTGAATTCTAGGGTTTATGAATTGCTTTTACATCTCTCAAGCACATTAGGTTCTAATTTTAGTGGGTTCTTACCTTCATACTTTGATCACCTCACTATGTTAAGTGAGGGAATTTGTCATGTATAATTTCCCTTGAGTATTTTCCTTTCTATTGAGATGGATGTCACATATATTTATTGATTCATATAGGAATCCACTCTAAGAAAAGAAATGATTGATTTAGGTTAATCTACTAGCTAGATCTAGGTTCTCCTTTCGCACTTAACATTTTGGTGAACCTAACTTAGCTTACATTTGTAATTTTTATGATCTTATTGCTTATATTATCATATTTTATTGGTTAAAGAATTATATTGTTTACATTTTTAAAAAGTACTTTTTTACTTAGATAACAAAACAATTTAAGAATTTTTTTTCTTTAAAATTAGAAAACTAAAATATAAACAATAATTATTCTATCCTTAAACAAATATTTTCCATATTATCAATATTTTTCCACCAATTCTTCTGTCTTTTCTTCTTTCTTCTATCTTTATTTCCGTGGAGAAAGTAAGATTATTTGATCATGTCAGATCTCTGTTTACAAGATTTTCATGTATTTTATGATCCGTTTAGTAGTGATGATTTTGATATGTTAGATGAAGCCCTTGATGACTTCATCTCAACATAGTCATCATCTATGAATCCTAAAACATTTGTTTGCAAAATATAAGTTAACACAATTGAAAATATAAAACCAAAAAAAAAATTCACTTTCATTCCAATGTTCCTCAACCATAAGCTAAACTTATTATCACTATTAGAGGCATCCCAAACCAACCTGAACCTCATTATTACATTCTAAAATTTACAAAATAACTCACTTATAACAATAATATCAATCAAAATGTGTCATAAAAACCTCATTATCATGTAGTTGCTTACACATAAAATACTAAAAATAATACATAATCTAAAAAACACCAATTTTTTCCACTTCTATTTCACTTCCTCAACATTTTATTCCTCATATACCTCTTCTTCCTCATAAAGTTGGTAAATAATATGATATTTTAAGCAAATTAATGCTACTTTGACTAAGATCTCACTTTGGTAATTGATACAAACTTCTCTTGCATACCACTAGATGCTTTAGGAGGTGTTCCAAAATATATTTTTACCATAATTTGTTAGAAAAAAATGATGTAGAAACCTCGTTATATTGGAAGCATACAAAAAACTTAGATATTGTATTTCATCAACATGAGTTATTTTATTCTAATATTCAAAAACAACATGTTCCTCTTATGATTCTTCCCATAATCAAAATACAACTATAGACATTTGAATTTGGCCACCTCCATATGGTCAAATTCATTCATTTTATTCCTCTATCCCCCATCCTTCAACTGCATTAATTAAATAGTTTACTATTTAATTAATATTTCCCTATAGTCTAATGTCCCTAAGATATTTAAAAAATCAATTAAATACCTTATCCACTTTCCTCTCTAAATTAAATAAGTACTCTAATTTATTTAATTTAGTCATTTGGCCTTTATGAATTTAATCAATTTTTAAATTCATTCTTTCTCTCTCCTTGTCACATCCTCCATAATTATCTCTAATCCATATTAATTTAATTAATTTGTGATTAGGATGTGCACATCCCTAATCATAATTAGGGTCACATCCTCCATAATCTCACACTTGTCCCTAATTCCTCATTAACCTACCTAATCCCATGTTTGCACAACCTTAATCAATTCATTAGGTCAACCTAATCCCCATTCCATTTATGGCATATGTCCAAATTCAAATTCATTAAATGCTTTTTCCTTTTGGAGAAGGCAGCCCTTTCTCCATGTGAATTTTTAATTCACATTTAATCCCCTTAGGCATTTTAAAGAATTTTTAATTCTTTTTCCCATCCCCATGTGGATATTTGAGGAATTTTTAATTCCTCAAATGTCCTCTCACCCACATGTGGACAAGGACCTCCTTTATGAGGAGATCTTGTCTAAATCCCAAGGTTCTATGTAGTACCTCCACCTCACCTCTCCTTGCCATCTCACCCACCACATGTCAATATGTTGTGGGTTCTCAACTCACCTTGGTCCTTGATCTTGTCCATCATGGCTTTATCTTGGCCATCCATCGTTTAAAGGAACTTCCCCTAAAAATGGTGGAATTTTCCCTCATTTGCATCTAATCACTATTGCAATCAACTTTGGCATTCAATCAACCAAGGACTCAACCAAACACTCATCCACCATTGTTGTAGCACCTTTTGCACTCACACCTTGCGTCCATTGCAATACCCACAATCACCATTGCATTCCCTATCACTTCACCATCATTTAGAGCTAAGTCTTATGCTATTTTTCCATCAAAGGAGCACACATTTAAACAATCAAAGGGCCAACCTAGGCAATCAAATCAAACAAGGTAAAAGGTTCCATATTTTCTTGTATTTTGTTTGAGTTCACCTTAGGCCAATCTTGAGTGTTTTTCTTGTGTTTTTGGTCTTTGCATTAGTTAGTTTTTGCATTTTAGTAGGTCAAATTCACTCACACACATTTTTGGCACACCTAGTGGGACCCACGTCACGGGTCTACATTTTATTGTTTGTTGTTATTTGAATTTTGCAGGTTCAGATTTCTACACCCAAGGGAAAATCTACCTCGATGAGCAAACTCACCAATTATAGAGGTGAAACTACATTCAAAAAAGGTGAACATGACTTCTCCCTTTTGTGAAAAGGGGTGAACTTAAAGTGAAAGGCGAGATTGATCAGTAAAAAGGTGTATACATTGGTGGTCTCCAGGAATAGGCAGTAGTGCTAATCATAAAGGCGAGATTGACCTAGTTACAAAGGTGACTGTGACTTTGCCCCTTCCCCTCGACGACGGGAATTTGTAAATTTTCCCATCCACCTAGATAGGAATCTATGGCTTCACCCCTCCTAGATAGGCAAATCTAATCATCAGACATAGGTGAATTTTCCTCACATAGAGGCGAATCGGCTTTTCCAAGACCTATGGAACCATCGACATATTTTCTATAGGATCCATTAGTCGAAGACCCCTAGTTAGCTCTATCTTATTTTTGCACCACTTAGTACACATAGATTACCAGGCGTCATTTTACATTGTTCATTGTGTTTGTGAGCAAGTTGTTGATAAGCACCCCCACTGCGGTTCTCGGGTGATCTTGGGTAATTCCAGAAATCCTCAACTTGTTCTGAAGTCTAGTCCGGGGCTTACCTAGGTGGTGTTGGTGCATCTAAGCTTCCCTTGCACTCACGCGGTGAGCCTCGAGGACGCCGCCCAGTGTTCTCCCCGGTAGACCTCGCCTGAGATTTCCCATCACCTTGGTTCTATCCCAAACCCATGCCACCTGTGAGGGTATATAAAGGGGAGAAGTTCAAAGTTGTACCCCAATCTAGTCAATGTCGTGCTTGGGTGAAGTGTCGCCAGGGTGATCTTGGCGCAGTAGTGCCGCACTATTCTCGGGCTGAAGCTCTCATCCTACTTTCATGATGGGCTAGTTTTCATGGTTGTGCCTCACATACCTAGCATATATCAAGGATGCATGAGATAGCTTGTATAGCCTAGATAGAGACCCGTGTTTTAGCCACAACTTGGTTTAGTGTAGGGGATGCACACCGTACCCTGAAGTTACTCACCATGTACTCCCTTGGGTTGACATAGAAATCCTTGTGGTGTATTATGATAATCTCCAAGAGAGAGTGTGAAGGTGAGTTTGTGGCATCTATTGATGACCCTATGCCACTAAATCACTAGATATCTACCTTCGCAAGAAAGGATGATCTAGAGAACCAGCCTGGTATCATGAAGTATTAGCCTTGGGTTGTCCACTCAAGGTGGTGGGCCTACATTAGGCTAGAAAACCTTCAATACTAATTTTAGGATTGTGTTGTCAAGCGTGTCTTCATTGTGCGATACCAGTGCTTACTTTCAATTTGAGTTAGTCCAACCTATGTGGCTATTGTTTGTCATGTTTTCTATCCTTTGCCATAGTCTACCTCTACCCTAAGTGGTGAATTTTCTTCTCACAGAGGTGAATTTTCCTTGTGGATAGACGATCTTTCCCTATCAAGGGGTGATTCCATGTTTGAGTCCAGTTTGGGTCATCCCTTTAGGCGAGTTCATCTTTGTTAGAGGAAAATTTTCTTGTGGGTCCCTTTCTTAGGTGAACCTATGTCTGCATGTCCCCTAGATAGGCGATTCTACATCTAGTCCTTATCCTTTGATTCTACCTATTCCCCTAGAATAAGTGATTTGGTCTTTTCCTTGGGCGAACCTGTTGTCCACTAGGGTGATCCTACATCTTGTCTGAGTCTTCCCCATCCATACACCTCTTGGAACAAGAAAACCTATTGTTCATAGGGGAAAATTCAAGCCCACCTATTGTCATCCTCATCTATACAGTTCAACACTTAGGTAAATTCATTTTTTTAGTAGGTGATCTCATTTTAGGTGAGTCCATTTCCTATTTTTACATCTCAAGAAATAGGAAAACATTTTATCCCTTGATAGGTGATTTTGACCCCGTCTATATAGTTCAAGATTTAGGTGAACTCGTCATCCCTATTAGGAAATTTTACAAATTGATTATGCCCATTCACTTGTGGTGTTTTGAGGATTTAGGCGATCTCGTGTTTTATTTAGGTGATCATGTCGATCATATAGGCAATCTTGTCCTTCAATAGGTGAAGTTGCACCCCAAGTCTTACTATTTATTTTGCACCTCAAGATATAGATGAGTTTGAGTCTTTGATATAGGTGAGTCTATTTGACATTGGGGTGAATCTATTGACCTTAGATAGGTGAATTTTTCACCTAGATATTAATTTTCTCTACATAGAGGTGTATGCACTTCCCATACAAAATCTAGAGATTTAATCCTTTGGGTCACTAAAAGCCTATCATTTTTTGAGTCTGTTGGATCGAATGAAAAAAAAATCATCACTTTAGTTTGTTTGCATTTTCCAAAATTCATTCATCCATCAATCAAATCATATAGATGAATCTTATAACATCCCTAGATTGCATATCTTTTATCAGTTCATCAATCCCAGTCCCCTAGACTTCATTTTAGAGGTTTTTATCCAAGTTGACATAAGTTTTTGTTCTTGATCGTCATCCTTCACACTTACTCAGGAGTTAGTAATCATCTATGACCCAATCAATCTACTTCCATTTTGAGGTAAATTCGGTGTTGTAATCATCCTTTTCATAATCTAATCCAATCATCAACATCTTACCTCATCTAGTTCAACCTTTGAACTTAGTTTAGAACCAATATAATCACTCAATCTAATCGATTATCCCATCCTATCAATTATCTCATCCCATCAATGAATCTAATCAAATCCAATCACATCAAATATCTAATCATCCAATCAATCAATCTATCATCTTATCCAATCAATCCTTTAGTCATCACCTAGGTCATTCATTTAAGTGCATCCTAGAGGGTAGCGTCATCTTAGTTCATCTAGTAGTTTTGCATTTCCATGCCCATTACCCAATCACAAGCAAAGAAACTCATGGAAAAAAAAATAGGTTCAAGGTAC
>VDFB02122299.1:0-14418 GCA_007258455.2 Sequoia sempervirens | reverse complement strand
ATTAAAATTTTATTTGTAAATTTGGGCCGACATTGTAAATACGTTTTATTTTTCTAGTCGACTAAGTTATTGATGAAATCTCATGTAGCGGATATATAAGAGCGATTGTTTCATCTGTGTTGTGTGTTGGAAAAGTGTTGAGTGTGCTCTTATGTGTGTATGTGTGAATATCATTCGATTACAGAGCAGAGTGTGAAGAAGGTCAAGTGAAGTGTGAAGTAGTTTGTGAAGGAGTTTTATGTGGTTAATTGGAACTGTAATCAGGCTTGTGGAGAAGCTATACTTTCAGTTCATACCCTTCATATTTTAATCCTATTCTGCATTGTTGGGTAGTGAGCTCTAGGCAGTGTGCCTGAATGCATGTGCATTCCCCTTATTATTTCTCATTATACTTTTAACAAGGTATAATCTTGTGGACTAAAATCCACCGTGGTTTTTCCCCTAATAGGGTTTCCACGTAAAAAGTCTTGGTGTTCTCTGTCTCTATGATGTGTTAATTGCTTATGGTTAATTGCTTATTCATCTAAGATTAAGTTAAGTAAAGTTTGAAAAGTTTATTATTCTGTGACAACTGATTCACCCCCCCTCTCAGTTGTCTGCCCTTATTTTTCCAACAAGGGCGACCCTCCAAGCTAGCAGAGGGAAATGGTCAGTCGGCGTGGGAGGCATACACGTAAGGCTAAGGCATCCATTAAACAAGGGATTCGTGCTTTTAGCATCCAACCTGGCAGCAAACGTGGGCTAAGTCCCATGTGAAGGAGGCTAAGATGGTGACCATAATGTTCACTCAAAACAAGGAAGGGTTTGGTGTTATAGTGGCGGACTATAAGGACTTGCTCATCTGTCGATGTGACAAAATTTTTGAGAAATTTGTAAGGTATTGGAGGCGGAGGACAACCAACCTCGTGTGTAGTGTCATGATTTTAATGACATCCTCAGTAAAGCTTTGATTGATGATTGAAATTTTGGAGCCTTCCTTGGTTTAAATTATAGTTGTAGCATTTGTGGAGGTTATTGTCTGAAACCTAGCGTTGCTTGTTTGCTTTGTATTTCCTACAGTGTTTGTTTCTTTGGGTGGGTTCCAAGTCTTTGCGATGGTAGGGAACTCTCGTTTTACAATTGAGGTCTCAGCGGAGGGCCTGGAGTGTTTTAGGGTGGACATGCCCATCTCTTTGGGCGCCAAATCATGCCAAATGGCTTTTAGGGAGGTTTCGGACTGGCACCTTAAAAGGAACATGAACAATATTGATCCTCTCCTAGTTGGGGTGGTGAAAATGGTGTTGGGCTTCGAGCACTCAAATAGAAGTGAATTTGGAAGGGATAATACGTATATCTCTTCCAAGTTTTTGGCTTCCCTTTTAGATAATCATGTGTCGAAGGGTGAGGCTAAAGTGTTGCTGGAAAAAGTCTCTCAAAAATACTTGTTGTTGGGTGTGGACGAGGTGTTGAAGGTTTCCATTGTGGATAAGGGCATTCCCCGCCCTGGTGATTGGGAGCTATTGAAGAATTCAGACGAGGCAGTGAAGATATACCCCTTTCTGCTCGATTTGAAGGGGCCAGCTTTAATGAGGCATCGCATGATCATTGCCATCACTGTGGAGTTTATCAAAAAAAATCGGTCTCATGCAAGTGCAGGACATAGACTGGATAGCGGATTTTGAGGCCTTTGCTAAGGCCAATGGATTTTTGTGAGTACGAGTCTAGTTTGGAAGTATGGTTTTTTATAAATTTTGTATGGTTGGGTTTTTTGTATTCTACATATGTTAATCTTGGCATCGGGGTGGTGGATTGTTGTAATGGTGGGTTGTGGGGGTCGAGTTTGCATAGGGCCTATGCCTAGGATTTTCTCTTAATTGCTTGTAGAGAATTTTGGTTTGGTTTTTAGGAGGTTTTAGTAGTTGATATTACAGTATTGTCTCTTGGTGGCACTTTCATGCATAAATTGAAGCTTGTATCTTTCCTTTTAGTATTAATAAAATATAAATCTTACGTATCAAAAAAACATATATATTATAATATAATATTATATTATATTATATTGTATTATAATTATTATATTGTATTATATTGTATTATAATTATTATATTGTATTATATTATATTATATTATAATATGAATATTATATTATATTATAATATGAATATTATATTATAATATGAATATTATATTATAATATGAATATTATATTATATTATAATATGAATATTATATTATATTATAATATGAATATTATATTATATTATAATATGAATATTATATTATAATATGAATATTATATTATATTATGTATATAATAATATAATATTATATAATATAAATATTATATTATATAACATATATTATATTATTATAAATATTATATAATATATATAATATTATAGTATATATAATATATAAATTATATATATCATATTATATTATAATATATACCATATCATATTATATTATAATATATAAATTATATATATCATATTATATTATAATATATAAATTATATATATATAATATATTATAATATATTATATTATATTATATTATATTATATTATATTATATTATATTTATTATATTATAATATATTATATTATATTATAATATATTATATTATAATATATTATATTATGTAATATATAGATATTATATTATAAATATATTATATTATAATATAATATAATATATTATATTATAATATATTATAATATAATATATTATATTATATGAGTAATATATTATATTATATTATATTATATTATGTTTATATTATATTATATTATATTATATTATATTATATATTATATTATATTATATTATATATATATTATAATATATATTATATTATATTATATTATATTGTATTTATTATATTATATTATATTATATTATATTGTATTTTATTATATTATATTATATTGTATTATAATATATTATATTATATTGTATTTGAATATAATATATTATATTAGATATAATATAAATATATATTGTATTATAATATATTATAATAGATGTATTTTTAATATAATATATTATATTATATTGTATTTTAATATAATATATTATATTGTGGTTGTATTTTAATATAATATATTATATTATATTATAATATATTATATTATATTATATTATATTATATTATATTATAATATATTATATTATATTATAATATATTATATATATATTATAATATATTATATTATATTATAATATATTATATTATATTATAATATGTATTATATTATATTATAATATATTATATTATATTATATAAATATATTATATTATAATATAATATATTATATTATATTGTATTTTAATATAATATATTATTATTATATTATATTATTATTATATTATATTATAATACAACCCACTCCCTCAATTTGAAATAGTTTTTTTAATTATCCACTTTAATATCATATTGTCTAATTTATATTTGTGTGACCAATTATTTAGTCATTTTTATTTGTGTGACTAATTATTTAGTTGTGTTTTTTACCCGATGATCAAATTAATCACTTACAATGATCAAATTAATCATTTGTTTAGTCATTTATAGTTGTGTTGCAAAAAATGAGTAGAATTTAGTCATCTTTAGTTGTGACTAAAATTTTTAGTCACGTAGTCATTTATTTGCCAAATTCTACTAGTAGAAGAAATATTTTTGCTCCGCATTTCTCCATAGTTTGGTTTTAGGTCTTGCAAATCTGAAGGGGTGTTGATAATGTTGGTATCTTTCTCCAATCGAGGTTTTTTGAGGTTTGGTGCTTTAGAAGTTAGTTTCTTAAGTCACAGAGTATGGAAAAATTGTGTGAGTGTACCGAGTGTGTACATTCCTCAAGTAAATTTTGTTGCAAAGGAGTTTGTTGTATTTCAGGGTTTTTATGGAATATTTTAGATTGTATTCAGGTGGCATTTTTTGTCCACGAGTTTTTGTATCAAAGGAAGCATGTACTCAAAATTTTAATGGTATTTACATGGATAACGACTAACCTTGATTTTACACTAATTACGGTAGATACTTATTGTTTATAGAAGCGTGGGGTAGTGTAGTGTTATAGATTTGGCTCCTAGATAAGGAGTGGTGTGATATGCCTTAACCTTGATTTTACACTAATTACGGTAGATACTTATTGTTTATAGAAGCGTGGGGTAGTGTAGTGTTATAGATTTGGCTCCTAGATAAGGAGTGGTGTGATATGCCTTCACTTCTATCTACCATGGAAGTGTTTTGGTGCCAACCTAATTTGAATTTGCACGGTTGAGGTGCATATGAAAATTTAATGTCAAAGATGTCAAAGAGGGAGAGAGAGCCATGTGAAAAAGAAGACAGTTGAGGGGGAGAGAGAATCCTGTGAAAATTTTTAGTTGTCAGTTGAGAAAGGGGGAGAGAATAGTATAGTTGAATAAGGGAGAGTGAGTAATGAGAAAAGAGAAAAGGAAATAGGTATGGAGCAGAGCTGTTTGTTGTTGATGGTTTTTCACATCATGTGTTTCCATCAATGACAAAGGGGGAGATTGTTGCAAGTTTGAGCGGATTGGTGTTGTCATTGATGTCAACAAGCTTGTGTTATCATTAATGAGTAGAAGATTGTTGAAAGAGTATGTTTTGTTACATTGATGATGCTTTGATTAGTCGTAGATTATGTTGTTGTAATGCCCCGTCATAATAACCTAAGGAATGCTGCAATTGTGTATAAAAGTGAAATAAAAAAAATTTAAAGTATAATTATTAAATTAATTAGTTGCATACATTCATTAAGTTACGCGACGTTACATTACTTTGAGTTTCCATAGACGACTTTAGTATTTCGCATTGCACATATTAATTAACATTAACATAAAAATAAACATTGCATTTCATTTGAAATTTTCCATTCAAGATAACATAAGTACAAACTTGTTTCCTTACATTGCATTTGATAAAATAATACAATACTCATCCATCTGATGAGGTAGTTCAATAATAATTACAAGTTACATTTACAATGTTCACCTCATATACAATTGAGGGATGCTTTACAATACAAGTTTACAATTTACAATGAAGAAGTACACATAAGTTTCCAAGTGCGAGCTCTCCATCCATGAAGCTCTTGATGCCATAATCCTAAACTGGGGACCCAACAGAGTAAGGTGCACGTTCCACCCAACCATGTGGTACCCGTAGGTCCACCCCCCGTGCTAGGAGATAGAAATATGGTTACCTAGACATAATCTACTAACCCTAGACACTAGTACACAACTAACTGATGGTTACATTGCTTCCAGATTTTAAACAATTGAATTTTCTACATACACAAGGTTAACTGTTATTTTAGGTGGAGTGTCATCACAATATTGCAAAGGTTACCCTGGTGTTTCTTCCTAGGTTCCGGCCCCCAACATGGGTTACCCTGGTAACCTCTTACAAAACCCGGCCCCATTGCAAATCATTGCGGAATCGAATGTCTTTTGAAGAAACAAGACACCGATTTTCCATTCCAGGCCTTCTCATCTTATACTCAAGACTGAACTAGCTCAAGAGTCTATAAGTGAGGCATAACATCTTATTAAGAGTTTTAATTCTAACTACTATGTTATTTAGTTATCACTGACTTACTAACTCTTTGCAAGTTACCCTGACACCACTTTGTGTGTCGACCCTTACAAAAAGCCACTCCCCTAAACATAACAAAGGTATTCTAGGTTTTCTTACTAGGGTAGACAAAGTGCACAAAAATATAACATATAATACCAGAAAAATCATAATGAACATCACAAGCTGTTCTCAAAAATCAGGTGCACTACCCTAGTTTGTTCAAACACATGAAACCATAGAAAAATTTACTCCCTTAAAAAGATTGCAACTGGAAGACTTAAAATCACTTAAAGATAAATTTCCCCCTTTTACCCAATAGAAGTTTCAAACAACTTAAAACAAATACACGTCTATCATTGGGATATATTAAATCCAGTCATACAATTAAAAGAGAGAAAGTATCTATTTCTATTATTTTTTTAACAACAATTCTTAAAACATTTAATAATTATGCTCATTGAAAACATTTTATGCATAACTATCTAAATACAAATAAATTCTTATTTCTCTTTTTTTTCCAAACAAACTTTTCCACATTAATATTTTAATCAAATATTCTCAACATTAATTAAATATACAAAATATATATATAAATATATATATATACATATATACATATATATATAATATATATATATAATATACAAATATATATAATCATTTAATAATAACATTAAAACCCTAAATCGAATTAAATAATCGAAATAAAGTAAATTTCGTTATTTCCAGTTGAACACAGAATGAATGCCATTTATACAATCGTGGACTGTGTACACAATGTACACAGCCCGCGGCTATGTCTATGCAGCCCTCCCCGTATGGGGAGGCGGCTGTGAGACAGCCGCCGCTGCCTGTGAGGGCAGCGCCGGCTGCCTCCACAGCCGTCGCCCCATATGGGGGCGGCTGTGGGGTAGCCACGGCCCCCTTTACCATATATCGCAGTGTTTAAATTTCGCATTTTATTTCATACAAATAAATAAATTAAAACCTATAGAATTTATAATTTCGCAATACGGAAATTTAATCCGTTTTTAAAAGAATACGCCTGTACGGCGACGGATATGGAAATAAATATATTTTGACAATCCAATTTATATATGATGCATATATATATATATATAATATATATGTATATATATATTTATATTTCACAGGATTTCACAATAAAATATACAGAAGTTTCATCAGGATTATAGTAAGGAAATTGGAGAAACTTAAAATTTTCTTTGGGGTTTTCATGCGGGAATTAGGGGAAATTATAAAAATTTCAACAGGGATTTCAAAGAAGAATACGCACAATATTTCCATTCAAAACCAAAATTACCCAAAGGTTTAATTTTCTCTTTCAACAAATATTTCCCCCACAAAATTTTAAATACTTCCTACAAAGAAGATTCTACAGAAGCTTTCTGAAATCATCAAATTTTCACACGACAAAATATAATCTCTTTTCACATACATTCCCTTTCAAAACAAATAAAATAATTCACAAGAAGATTACCTTTTTTCCTGTGCTTCAGAAAACTGACTGGGAAGAACTTTGCCTGTAGCTTTCACAATTCTTTCCCGAGAAACCAAGCCCAAATAGCAACCAGAATACAAACCAAAAAATCTTCCACAAGTATATAGTATTTCCAAAATAACATAAACAGATAGTCTTGCAAAAGCTCAGATATTCTTTCCCCGTGAAGAAATTGAATAACCTCTGTGTTTTTCCCCAGATCCAAATTATCCTCCGTGAACAAATTTCTTTAACAATAATCAATAAATGCACTGGCACACATGTCGAGAAGTGCAAAATATCTTTTAACCACTTCTCGGCAATCTTTCCTTTCCAAGATTTTGCATGATTTAATTCATTTATTTAAATTTAAAAATCAAATTTCAAATTGCATGCATTTATTTTATTTTATTTAAATTTACAATTTCCAAATACAAAAATTTATTTAATAACCAAAAATACCATTTCCACAAAAAAAAAATTAATTTGAATATTGAATCTATTCACACACAATTTTAAAACAATTTAATTTAATTTATTTATTTATTTAATTAAATAAATTTAATCTTTTAAGATCAAACTATTTAACCAAACAAGCTAATTAATTAATTAAATAACAAGCAACTAATTTCTTCAACATTTAAAAATTAATTTAAATAACAGTAAATAAAACATAATTAACTATTATTTAAATTGACATTTTCCTTTCAAGCAATTAAACCAAACAGAAAAATACAAAACAACCTATGACTCTGAACTAAACAAACAATGTACTATGACCGGGTTAAAGACTAGACTAGGATGAACCAAACTACTACCTCCCAATCAACATATCGTTGAGTCTTGACACGCTCAGACCTGAGTAACCAGGTGGAGTCGGTGTCATGTACCTGCAATCCTGCAACCAAGCAAATAACATGCATATATATATATAAAAAAACCATTGAACAGGCACACCGTGCGGAGAAAATCACGGACATCACAGGGCACTCGCAAGCGAGTGATGCGATTCCGTTCTCCACACCAATACACATCACATCAAACTGACAAATTAAATAGCAGTTAGTCCATCAAAACATGTACATAGCTATAATCAACTGAAAGTAAACATCTATGCTATCTTAAAGCATGTCTGAAATCAGTAATCACCATACAATATATCATCATGTCACAGAATAAATCCACTGTCGCTCAAAACCAGCGATCAAAATATCCAAACAAAGTATCATAGTCTAACAGTGTAAAAACACATAACAGCAGAAAACATAAGCATAAATAGAGGGGTACTACATCCTCCCCCCTAGGATCAGGCTTACTCCTGGAAGCCTGCTAGTAGCAAACAAATAACACATACACATCTAAAATAGGTCCTTCCAAGAAATGAAAGACTAGCCACTAAGATCCCTCTGGATCTGTACTCAGTCAATGTCTTGACCCCTGAGGGTCAACTCCCGATGTAGAAGGACGTGCACGGTTCCCAAAGAACGATGCCGGTCCTCCATCAGGAACCACTCCAACTGCACCTTGGTGCTCATCCTGGTGGTTACCCACCATGGTAAACACCCTATGTGACCTACCTGCATCTCCCACCGTAGGCTCTGAAACTGTAGGTCGAGGCCCAAAACCAAAAGAACCTCTCATCGGACACTGCCTAGCAATGTGTCCCTGCTGTCTGTACGAGTAACAACCAGTGCCTCTACCGAATCCTCTGCCACCCGAAGGTGCATTGGATTGCAAGAAACTACCTCTACTGATAGTAGACTGTACACTCTGAGGGCTATTACCTTGTTGTGGTTGTGGATTATTATTCTTTTGAGGTGTACGTTGTTGTTTCTGCCCACCCTTTGTGGGTGTTTGTTGGTTCCTAGAGGAACCTCATGTCTGTGCCTATCCACCCCGTGGACTAAAACCTGCTACAGGAGCACTGCCAATCTGCACTCCTGTGTGACCACCTAACGCCATAACAAGGTTCTCCTCCACTATGCGAGCCTTCACCGCAACTTCCATAGTCTTTGGCTCAAAGACTCGGACACCTCACCACTCACGCGCAAGTATTTAAACCCCTCGAGCAAGTGTTGTTGTAGACAAGCATAGGCTCATCATCGCCAATACCTGCATACTACTTGAGTTCATATAATCTACGTTCATATTGCTCAACAGATAGAGCCAACTGACGTAGATCATGGAACTCTTTCGCCGTACTGCTGTCGCTTCCCAAAGGTTCGAAGTAGGAACTGTTCTAAACCTCTCGAAACATCTCCCAAGACACTCACCCAATATCTGCGTGGGAGCTCGCCCTTCTAGCCTCAAGTAGAGGTAGTGAATCCTCTCGTGATGCATGATAGCTTATTCCCGCACAAGTATTGCTACCATATGGGTGCATGCATGGCATCTACCCAAATCCGGGGAGCTGTGTCTCTGCTTCTAAGCCAACCGTGTCTATACATCAGCAGGGAGGGCTGCCTCGAAATCCCTCATGTGTTCCAATAATAGCATCCCCGATGACCGGTGATCATCTACTCTCCTAGGGAGATTCACTTCTTAAACAAACTTCCCTGCCATCTTTTCCTCGCTCTAGGTCCAAGACGAAGCTAGGACCTCTCATTAATGGACGGGATTCAGAACCCCCTTTCTGACTCCAAGCTCTGGGATTCTTCTATCCTCATTCCCTCAATCCAACCGTCAGTCATCACACGATGAGGGCCTCAGAGGGGAGTAACCCAGGATTGGCCTCTACCACCTCGACCTCTCCTACCACTCCACCTCTCCTCCCCAGTGGCTGCAGTGTTCCTACACATAACAGCAACGAAGTCTTAGATACCCCCTATTCAAACTGCCATCAGCCATGACACTAATGCATCAGGGTTTCAACCCTAATGGGCTCGCAATTACCTGAAAGGTTCCCAGTGTTTGTAACCTGGCTCTGATACTAATATATAATGCCCCATCATAATAACCTAAGGAATGTTGCAATAATGTATAAAAGTGTAATAATATTTGTTTTTAGTATAATTATTAAGTTAATTAGTTGAATACATTCATTAAGTTACACGACGTTACATTACTTTGAGTTTCCATAGATGACTTTAGTATTTTTCATTACACATATTAATTAATAACATAAAGATAAACATTGCATTTCATTTGAAATGTATCTAAGATAAATATAAGTACAAATTTGTTTCCTTACATTGCATTTGATAAATACGCAATACTCATCCATCCCATGAGGAAGTTCAATAATACTACAAAGTTACATTTTACAATGTTCACCTCATATGCCAATTGAGGGATGCTTTACAATACAAGTTTACAATTTACAATGAAGAAGTACACATAAGTTTCCAAGTGCGAGCTCTCTATCCATGAAGCTCTCGATGTCATAATCATAAACTGGGGACCCAACGGAGTAAGGTGCACGTTCCACCCAACCATGTGGTACCCATAGGTCCACCCCCCGTGCTAGGAGATAGTAATATGGTTACCTAGACATAATCTACTAACCCTAGACACTAGTACACAACTAACTGATGGTTACATTGCTTCCAGATTTTAGACAATTGAATGTTCTACATACACAAGGTTAACTGTTATTTTAGGTGGAGTGTCATCACAATATTGCAAAGGTTACCCTGGTGTTTCTTCCTAGGTTCCAGCCCCCAACATGGGTTACCCTGGTAACCTCTTACGAAACCCGGCCCCATTGCAAATCATTGTGGAATCGAATGTCTTTTGAAGAAACAAGACACCGATTTTCCATTCCAGGCCTTCTCGTCTTATACTCAAGACTGAACTAGCTCAAGAGTCTATAAGTGAGGCATAACATCTTATTAAGAGTTTTAATTCTAACTACTATGTTATTTAGTTATCACTGACTTACTAACTCTTTGCAAGTTACCCTGACACCACTTTGTGTGTCGTCCCTTACAAAAAGCCACTCCCCTAAACATAACAAAGGTATTCTAGGTTTTCTTACTAGGGTAGACGAAGTGCACAAAAATATAACATATAATACCAGAAAAATCATAATGAACATCACAAGCTGTTCTCAAAAATCAGGTGCACTACCCTAGTTTGTTCAAACACATGAAACCATAGAAAAATTTACTCCCTTAAAAAGATTGCAACTGGAAGACTTAAAATCACTTAAAGATAAATTTCCCCCTTTTACCCAATAGAAGTTTCAAACAACTTAAAACAAATACACGTCTATCATTGGGATATATTAAATCCAGTCATACAATTAAAAGAGAGAAAGTATCTATTTCTATTTTTTTTTTAACAACAGTTCTTAAAAAACTTAATAATTATGCTCATTGAAAACATTGTATACATAACTATCTAAATACAAATAAATTCTTATTTCTCTTTTTTTTTCCAAACAAACTTTTCCACATTAATATTTTAATCAAATATTCTCAACATTAATTAAATATACAAAATATATATATAAATATATATATATACATATATACATATATATAATATATACAAAGATATATAATCATTTAATAATAACATTAAAACCCTAAATTGAATTAAATAATCGAAATAAAGTAAATTTCGTTATTTCCGGTTGAACACAAAATGAATGCCATTTATACAATCGCGGACTGTGTACACAATGTACACAGCCCGCGGCTGTGTCTATGTAGCCCTCCCCGTATGGGGAGGCGGCTGTGAGACAGTCGTCGTTGCCTGTGAGGGCAACGTCGGCTGTGAGACAGCCGCCGTTGCCTGTGAGGGCAACGTCGGCTGCCTCCACAGTCGTCGCCCCATATGGGGGCGGCTATGGGGTAGCCACGGCCCCCTTTACCATATATCGCAGTGTTTAAATTTCGCATTTTATTTCATACAAATAAATAAATTAAAACCTGGGGAATTTATAATTTCGCAATACGGAAATTTAATCCGTTTTTAAAAGAATACGCCTTTACGGCGACGGATATGGAAATAAATATATTTTGACAATCCAATTTATACATGATGCATATATATATAAAATATATATGTATATATATATTTATATTTCACAGGATTTCACAATAAAATATACAGAAGTTTCATCAGGATTACAGTAAGGAAATTGGAGAAACTTAAAATTTTCTTTGGGGTTTTCATGCGAGAATTAGGGGAAATTATAAAAATTTCAACAGGGATTTCAAAGAAGAATACGCACAATATTTCCGTTCAAAACCAAAATTACCCAGAGGTTTAATTTTCTCTTTCAACAAATATTTCCCCCACAAAATTTTAAATACTTCCTACAGAGAAGATTCTATAGAAGCTTTCTGAAATCATCAAATTTTCACACGACAAAATATAATCTCTTTTCACAGACATTCCCTTTCAAAACAAATAAAATAATTCACAAGAAGATTACCTTTTTTCTTGCGCTTCAAAAAACTAATTGGGAAGAACTTGGCCTGTAGCTTTCACAATTCTTTCCTGAGAAACCAAGCCCAAATAGCAACCAGAATACAAACCAAGAAATCTTCCACAAGTATACAGTATTTCCAAAATAACATAAACAGATAGTCTTGCAAAAGCTCAGATATTCTTTCCCCGTGAAGAAATTAAATAACCTCTGTGTTTTTCCCCAGATCCAAATTATCCTCCGTGAACAAATTTCTTCAACAATAATCAATAAATGCACTGGCACACATGTCGAGAAGTGCAAAATATCTTTTAACCACTTCTGCAATCTTTGCCTTCCAAGATTTTAATGATTTAATTCATTTATTTAAATTTAAAAATCAAATTTCAAATTGCATGCATTTATTTTATTTTATTTAAATTCACAATTTCCAAATACAAAAATTTATTTAATAACCAAAAATACCATTTCCACAAAAAAAAAAAATTTGAATATTGAATCTATTCACACACAATTTTAAAACAATTTAATTTAATTTATTTATTTATTTAATTAAATAAATTTAATCTTTTAAGATCAAACTATTTAACCAAACAAGCTAATTAATTAATTAAATAACAAGCAACTAATTTCTTCAACATTTAAAAATTAATTTAAATAACAATAAATAAAACATAATTAACTATTATTTAAATTGACATTTTCCTTTCAAGCAATTAAACCAAATAGAAAAATACAAAACAATCCTATGACTCTGAACTAAAACAGACGATGTACTACGACCGGGTTATAGACTAGACTAGGATAAACCAAACTACTACCTCCCGATCAACATATCCGTTGAGTCTTGACACGCTTAGACCTGAGTACCCAGGTAGAGTCGGTGTCATGTACCTGCAATTCCTGCAACCAAGCAAATAACATGCATATATATATAAACCATTGTGCAGGCACATCGTGCGGAGAAAATCACAGATATCACAGGGCACTCGCAAGCTTAGGATGCTATCCGTTCTCCACACCAA
Source organism: Sequoia sempervirens (assembly GCA_007258455.2). Classification (NCBI taxonomy): domain Eukaryota; kingdom Viridiplantae; phylum Streptophyta; class Pinopsida; order Cupressales; family Cupressaceae; genus Sequoia; species Sequoia sempervirens. The sequence goes on along the minus strand of VDFB02122299.1, from coordinate 937 downwards.
TACATGTCACATCAGACTGACGAATTAAATAACTGTTAGTCCATCAAAACATATACATAACAATAATCAACTGAAAGTAAACATCTAAGCTATATCTAATCATGTCTAAAATCAATATCACCAAACAAAGTATCATCATGTCACGTAATAAATCCACTATCGCCTACAAACCAGCAATCAAAATATCCAAACAAAGTATCATAGTCTAACAAAGGAAATCAGAGATCGTCAGAAAAACATAAGCATATATGAAGGGTACTACAGCTTTGATGAGTTTCACTTTATCTTGTATTTAATTTTTAATTTTTACTGAACATAGGTTTTTCTCTAAACATCAAGCTCTTTGTTTTACAGAGGTGGAAAAATAGTAAACCATTGTAAAAAAAATATTCAAAAAATACCCTTTCCCTAGGTATTGATGTCCTTGTCTCATTAAGAAAAGAAAAAAAATGGATTTCGATATATACACAACAAGTTAGGTTGTACAACACACATGCATGTACAAATTATAGTTTTTGAAAGAGGAAAAAATGGGTTTTACAGGGACCCGAAACCACAAAGTTTACATACAAAAGATAAGATCATCAAAGAAACCATTAATAGAAAGGCTGTAAAGAAAACAAAAAAATGAAAAAGCCACAACCACCAAAAAGGCCAACAAGAGCCACAGAAAAGACCCAAAAAGACTAAACAAAATGACAACAATGACTAAACTTGGGACTTTAATGTTTCCACAGTCTCAGCTTCCAAGTTGTTCATTTCCTAAACCCCCCTCTTTAAGATCTGGACCATCTGGGTAGTAGGAGGCACTTTCCTCTTAAGGTTGGCACGAGTCCTTTTCGATATACCTTGGTCCTCATTCTTTCTTTTATCCTTTTCCTCTTCCAGATCAACAACCAGTGAGCCCTATTGCAACTTTTCCAACTTTTCAGACATT